>OX381710.1:61497645-61673602 GCA_947462335.1 Harmothoe impar | reverse complement strand
GGGGATAAAAATCGACCCACAGGTTTTTTTTCTCTATGTTCTTATATAGCTAAAACTTGACACGATGCCACTACCCTCCAGCTAAAATTCGACACGGCGACACAGTCAAAATTGTGGGTACCCATGTAGAGGCACATTGTTGGTTTTATTGTTGGACATGACCGACCCTGGGATACTTTGATGCATGAAAGAAGACACTCTTGGGAACGGAACTACCCCATCGAACACACCCTTAAATTGTCACACGGGCTGTACCCCCTCCCCCCCCCTGCCAGGCAAACAGGAAAGGAGAAATAAAACGGACGTCATGGTTTGTCTGACGTCAGCAGCACTCACGTTAATGAAGTGGTAAAAGAGGTCAAAGTATGACTTATGGTTATATGGATATTGGGATGGAGTGTGTCGGGGCAACTAGTATATAACACAGGTGTATCTAATTGTACAGTGTTATTATATATTTTCCAACTCATGTCGATTTTCAATTTCTTTTTTTATATGCCGACCTTCCCAAGAGGGCTTCAACTCACAACCTATCTACATGTATTCAGCTAAATGCTTCTGTCTAGTGAGCTGACCCAGCATATTATCTCAGACGCCATGCTTTAGATAGTTAGATTCAAAGGAATTTAGATTAATTATGACAAACCGCTCCGCTATTTCAATATAGAGGAGGAATACCTGGGGGTATGTCCCAGCGTCTGACCCAGTCTGGTGGGGGGGGGGGGGGGGGGGGGGGGTCCATACGACATATGTCAAGCTATGTCATGCAGAGCACTGTTAATTTCCATGAAAGGATTGACATTATTTTGAAAGTTGTGATTTCAATAATATGGAGGTATATTAGGGCTGGGTTGCTGTACACACGTCCAGGATATAGTACCCCATTCCTGCTCTGCATGGTCCGGATCTACCACCCCCCCCCCCCCCTCCACTGTCTCTGATATCGGGGGTTGGAGCCCTGCTTGGTCCGGATCTACCCCCCCCCCCCCCCACACTCCCCCAACCCCCTTGTCTCTGATAACAGGGGTTGGGCCCAAGGTCCGCATCTTTGGTCCCCACAGACTCTGTCAGAGGTCCGGGGTCGCTACCAGCAGAGCTGTGTCAGCCACTCGGGGGTCGGGGTAGTGTATATTTATGGAGATATGTGTAGCTTGTAATAATTATATAACTTTCTGAGGTTTCGGACAGAAAATGATTTTGAGTGGAACATAATGGGGCAACAGTTTGTGTGATGATAGTGCAGTAGAGATGAAGGCAGGCTGGGCGTGGGGGGCGGGGGGGGGGGGGTGTAGGGGGTATGGTAGAGGGAGGGGTGGGGTGACGATAAGCCAACTGTGAGATGAGAGAGGGGCGTTTCTTGTGGCCGACACTTGTACCCATGTTATGTCTGCAGTGGTTGCTTTGTCTCCCATTTACTTATCATCATTTGAACCACCCGCCCACATACCGGTACAGCACCATACCCGTCTGCGTGTGTGTGTGTGTGTGGGGGGGGGGGGGTCGGACCAACATGGTGTTGGGTTAACTGTGAGGTGTACCCAACCACATGACTCATACCACAATATAACTGTAAACTAATGAGAGGAGGGGTGGGGCATACGGGGCGGGGTGCGGGGGGCAAGGGTTTGTGTAGAAACAAAGTGCATGTTGTAAAGGACAATGTGACATCTACAGCCCTTTGTCACTACACTTGTAGTTACAATGAATCACACATGTTTCCCGACCGTAGACTGCGACACAACCCCAATACACATTATTTCACGTACCCCTAATACACATCCACCTTCCTGGAACATGATAGTGTACTATATAGATGGTGTACCGGTTATATACAATGTAGTACATTGACGGGTAGTTTCGATTTTGATGATGTCCTGTTATCGGACGTAGCTTAGATCATATTTAACACTATAATATAGTGAACCCCTTAACCCGGGCCCCTTCATCACCAACACACATCTAGCGTTCACGGGGAGATAGTCCATACAGTGTATGGTATATGGTCTATATAGTATGAGTTGTAATGGAGATTGCCTGTACAGGGTATCGGGCTGTACAGCGTGGAGGTTGGTGTGGGGTACAAGGAAGGTGTAGAGGCCGCCCACCTGAGACCCAGCCACACCTGTAGGCCGGCATACCCCTGATAAGGCCCTGCTCAGGTAGATAAGGAGCAGCCACAGGTGAGCTGCAGATATACTGACCCCCCCCCCCCTCCCCACCCCTCTATTGAGGGCACTACCTGCCGATGTCTCCGCCGGACTTTGGTTGATATCAACGTGGGGGGAAATCACCCGACCTCAGGTCGGTACCTCATGCTCACCCCCCAGCACACAACCTCCTTGCCATGCCCCCCCCGGGTCACCCCTGCACATAATATAAGATGTAGGTGGTCTCCGGCCTGTCCTAACGTGTCCTGTTATACACATGTTTAACCCCCTACTCGTACTGTATTATCAGGGAGTCCATAAAGGTTATTTGTGAGACAAATTGTCATCGGGGCTGTATATATTTGTACATGTGTACAATGTATGTCATGTATAGCACATTTTCCAAAAGGGAAATCTTTTTATGTATCTTAATGACGTCACTTATGAACGTTTTAATTTAGTGCGTCCAGCGGCGTCTGGCCACATGTCAGCCCCTTTTGCTGACATAAGGAGTGGGGCTATGTGGGGCGGTGTAGCATGGTTTTGATAACGTTGGTGTCACATGAATCTGACTGTACATGTGACCCTGACTCTGTACCCTCTGTACAAGGACCCTCCTGCCACCCCCCCCCCCCCCCCGACACACACGCACACATCCTCACTCCCGTAACCCACCATCCTCGTTCCCGGTCGATAAAACGACCCGAGTGGTTATCATTTTCTCTTCTTTTTTCCGCCTCTCGTTTCTCCTTTGTTTGCTTAATAAGCCGGGTCAGTGGTATTTATTACATTCTGAACCCAACCACCCTATTCTCATATTATACCATTACTGTAAAACTCCAATGAGTGACATTACACCCCAGGACATTATATGTATTTCGATGCCAATCCCTTATTTCCCTGTGGTTTTATCTGAACTGGAATTTGCATAAGTATGGCCAAACAAGGCAGGAATGGGGTGGGTGGGTCGGGGGTCGCGGTGGTGGTGATAATACCCCTCCGCACGGCTATCTAATCAGTAAGCCCCAGTGTGTGAGAGCGGTGCGCCTGGGCACCCGATCTGAGGCCACAGATAAAGTCACATATAAAATATACTGCCCCGACCTGTCGATAGTCAGCACGGGACTCAGGTGTAAAAAGGGGGAGGGTACACATCCTTATCTCACCTGTGTGCCGGCACGACGTGCAGGGGGAGGGCCAGCCCGCTAAAACATAAATTTCAACAAAAACAAAAAATAGGCCATGCTTAAGGTTAATATAATCCCTCTAAATGTCCACCCTTGCTGTCCCCATTCTCTCTCGGCGTGCCATGTGTGGTCATTGGTGTAGCTTGTATATGGGTCAGCCTGCATGTAGCACATCTTGTCCCCCACCCAGGTGTGGGGGTCTGCTGCTGGGGTGACGGGGCACTTGGCCGCCATCTTCCCACAATGCACCACGGGTCAGGAGCTGTTATCAGGGTGTTTGTCACACCAGTATTGATCCATCCTGGCACAGGCTCCTAAATACTGCCCCACCTTGTACCACACATACCGAACAGCGGATTCAGGACTCGACCCAGGGTCTGGGGTGAAGGCTTACTAAGTCTGATTATGAGAATCAATAGTTTGAAACTCACCCATTATTGTAACGATAACGGGACATCATCTTACTTGTGCAAGGTCAATTTGATCATCACTGATGGCATGCTAACTTTATATGAATATGCATGCCTCCCTCGGGATAATTAACATAATGTGGAGAAAGGAATACAGTTGAATACATAATGTATATAATACAGCTTGGTAGTGGTGTAACAGTGGCCTGCAGGTGTCACGGGGACTGTACCGAGAAAAACGCCTGTACAGAGTACCGTAAAACCTCGCGTATAAGCCTAACTCGCGTATAAGCCGCACCCCTAACTTTGACAGATTATACAAGCCGCAGAGGGGGTCTGAAAATTGTTAATTTGGTACTGTAGTATACTTATAAAAACTCTCGTATAAGCCGCACCCTATATAGGCATGTTTGGTATCAAAAGAAAGCTGAGTCTGACTCGCGTACTAGCCGCGGCTTCTACGCGAGGTTTTACGGTAGGTGTAGTGGTTCCTACCCTGGGCGTTGACTTCCCGGGAAACCCCTCTACTCTCCTAGTGGGGTGCCTTGGAGACGAGGGGCTGGCCATGACTCCAGTGTTGACAGACCAAAGTTTGCCAGGCAATTTGCCCTTCAGGTTTGATGAATGCTCGTCTATATTAGCCGGCTTTATGAGGGTGCCCGATAGGGTGCTGATAACCCCCAGGGTGGTGTTTTCCCCTGACCCATACACGACAAAATGAAACAGTGTCTAGATGTGGGGGTGGTGTTTATACCATGTACATACCAGTATACATACACTGTAAACCTGAGAGACAAAAAGCTGCCCACCACCATGGGGGTTAGAGGACACAGCACTGTTTGGGTAAACGAGCAGTATTGATTTTGCCAGGCGGCCATGCCCATAACTGAGTTGTCCTGACCCCCTATGTTATCATTATTTATGCACGGGCCACTTGGAGATGACGTCCCAGATACAGGGACCACCCTATATGATGACATATGCTGAGCTTATAAATTCATCCTGCATGACTTGTCTATCTGTGCCCCTTCCCCAGTGGTACATATATAACTTTAATCAATTGCTGATTTCACTGACACAAGGATTACAGATACATACAACAACTAAATCAACACGCGCCGTGGCTATTTGCAGCATTAGGGGTTGCATTTCGGGAACCCCTGGATGGGCTCCCCCCCTTGGCATATCATGATAATTGTTAGAAGTGTCACGCCTTGCTGTTAGAATGGCACTGACATCTTTTCGCCTCTAATTATAGTTGGTAGTTGTGGGAGGCGTGCATATATAAAGCTGCGTTGTGTTCAATAACCCCTTCCTTCCCCGCGTGTTGATAAAAAGGGGGTATTCGGGGTAGGTTATTAATCAGGTCCTTTAGAGTTGAGACGCTCGCACGAGGCGGGCTGTGAGCTATTTTAGAGATACAACCAGTTCGTTGTCTGGGGGAGGGGGTGTCCAAACTATGAGGACAGGCTGAAGGGGGATATGGGAACCCTCCCCCTCCCTGAATTATATAGTAGAACATACATTTATTATCAGCGCTAGGTATATGTTTAATACACCCCCCCCCCCCCACCTCCCCGAGCTGTGTATGTGTGTAGGGTGAGGAGGACGTTGTGGTGTGGTGCTGGGGTGCATGGTGGGGTGTGGGGGGGGGGGTGTAGATACCGGAGATGGGGCACGCCGTCAGCAGAGCGTGTCCTGCTTCCTCCATGCTACACACGGCAACCAGGATGTACACGTGTGCGCATGTCCTGCTGCGTGCGCACCCCGAGTAACTCACCAGCCTCTCATTGAGTCACTCACATGTAGCACCACCCCTGTAGCACCAGCACCACCGGCTCCCCGCTCCCCAAGTTTGTGGAAATTAAATATAGCATTGATGAACTCAGCACATTTTTCTCCTTACCGAGCTACTACTGACTTCCGACAAATTGACACTGACATTAAGACACTGCCGACTGCCCGGCTTTTTGAAGTCGCCCGTTTCGGGGGCTGTATCCGTGTGCCTTTTGGGGAAATGCCATCGGCGGTAGCTTCATTTATCTCCCGCCGTATCGGCACCAGCCACCTCTTATGAAAATGGTAAATTCACCTTATTAATTTTTCTGCAGGATTTAAGTGGCACGCGCGCCTGTAGCCGGGCGCATCTCGCGGCTGCCGCAACCCGGTTGGCCCGGCGGAAAAGGGCAATAGGCAGCTTTTTGTAGTCTTTATTATCATAATGGGCGTTCATTATGGCGCGAAGAGGGTGTTTTTGGACTTTTTTCTACAAGAGGCGGTGGCTGTGTTACTCGCACAAGTTTCTCTTTTAATGAGGTTGATATTTGGCCGGCGGCGGCCAGCGATCGGCCGGCGAGCACACCGTAATTTGAAGTTTATTCCTGGGCCCTGAATGCGCACGAAGGCAGAATTTGGTGGGCTGCAGAGCTATTTGTGAACCCCGTGATATGATTGGTCATCAAGGGTCCTCCTGGGCTGCCCGCGCGCCGCACCCCCTGGTGGTGGCGAAGGGAGGCTCCGCCCTCAGCCGCAGCCTTCTTCTCACGGCAACCTACAACCGGGGTTCTTAGGTAAAAACCAATAACAAACCCTTTTTACCCACCTTCACTTAGCCTTCATTAGGTAAATAAGCACACCAAATATGCCCAATCTAGCGTTAGGGGAAGGGAAAAACAAGACAGGGGGTCAGGCAAAAAGGGGCTTTGTTTTGCCTATGCCCTTCCCACAGCACTCGCCATATTTGTGATCGGAAGTGCCTGTTTTATTTTGTTTTAAAGACAAATGCATGACTTCAACTTAGGAATTGTTTTTACGTCTCGAGCCTTTTCCAACGGGAAAACATTTTATTTCCTCTTGGCTGCTTTAACTGCCTATACCTCGCCACACGGCGGTCATCTTACATCAGGAGGCAGGTCCGACGCAATTACACTGCTTGGTAGAAGATCCACGTGAAGCCTTTGTAGTTGTATAACCCCCCCCCCCCCCCCACCCCATATACCCACCCATCTAATAGCTCCTCATATACATAGAGATAAGTCAGAGGATAAGGCCTTTAACATAGCTGCATATTTCTCGATGTAGACCTGCCGTGAGGCGTGCAGGCATCTCCGTCTCCATCTGTGACATGTCCTCCGGGGTCGTCACCCTCCTCGGGGACAGCCCTGGAGTGGGTCACCCTGGGTAGGCCGCCATCTTGTCCCTCGTCACACGCTGCCACTGTCCCGACACACTAGTGCGCCTTATCTTCACTATAGTGAGCGATAAGGTATCCTAAATGCAATTATTTGAAGTATACAAGTTTATGAATGGTGTATTATTTGCAGAGCCCGTAGGATGAGGCTGATAATACACCAGTCACCAATGACTCTGATTAAAAACACTTGTACTGTGTTTAATAGGGTTGAGTATGGTGGTGGATTTATCATGGTTTGGCTGAAATTTGGTTCCGTTTTGGCACAATGTACGGTGGACAGGGTGAATATAACTATTGTTATCACCACAATGTACTTGTTCCTCTTGGCTCTAATGTATCAAGCTTGAAAAGCGATAATGATATTACCAGGTTACATTTTGGTTCTCTGCCCCAGCAGTTAGCTCGCCATGCCCCTATATAAAGCAGAGGGGCTAAGGCTAAAGCACCCTGCCCCTGCAGTTAGCTCGCCACGCCCCTATATAGGGTTCTAACACGTTCCTCCAGTGGAGCCTTCTGTGTGGGCAGCCATTTTGGTAGGACACAAACTCTCATACCAATTCTCATCCTAGGAGTGAGATTCCATGAGATTCCCATTGTCCCTGGCCAGCTTATCAGTGTTATCTTAGGGTAGATAGTGGAGATAGGGCCAAGGTGTGAGAGATAAAGGCTGCACAGGTGTGAAGTAGCTCCACTCAGTCATGGTTCAGTGACTCTCCCTTCACTCTCAACACTGATGTTTGGTCACTCTCCGAGCAGAATTCAATTCTTTAATTCTTATTTATTTCAGTTTTATGATAAGAAATTCAAAAATCTGAATTCGTAGACGTATATGATATGGTATTCAAATGCCATGCATGCAAAAAACTTACATTAATTGATAAAAAATACACTGTGAGAAGTGGTCAAAGTAGACTATACAAAGAGGCCCAGTAGATGGTTGTCCTACCATTTAGATCTGCTGTGTGCCACTAGGTGGCAGCACCCCATAACGTGTTAGAGCCTAATAACGCAGGGGGGCTAAGGCTAAAGCACCCTGCCCCTGCAGTTAGCCCGCCATGCCCCTATATACAGCAGGGGGACAGACTCAGGCTCCAGGTATGTTATTTACCTGTGGTGGCGGCAGTCCCCATACTGATGGGGCAGGGGTGGGTGGGGGTAAGACTTATACCTGAGATAGAGGGTGTCCACTTCGCACCTGGAGATCCGCACATCACGTTTTAGCATCATGGAGGTGACGCATGATAAGCATGCATTAGAGGCCCGGGGTCGACCCTCCCCTCTCCCACCCCAAGGGGCAAGCCGCCACAGGACCCCGGGGGAGGTGCTGAGCCTTTGCCCAAGCATAAACTTTAGGGGGATCGAGATGCCACTTGTTGACCCCCTCAACCATCATGTTTACCCTCCACAAGGCAATGCAGGCGGCTCCTCTACACAGTTTCAAAAACATTTTGCACTTTCCACACCAAAGTACCCTCCCGAAGATGTAGCAATTTATATAGGCAACAAGCAAAGTACATGATGCAGCTGTGGTTTTAGAGGTGAAATTTCCTAGAAGTTGATAATGGGGTTGTTTTTGGTTTTGGTGTGATTCCTCTGTGGAATTTCCAGACACCAAATGGTTTAAGGAGCTTGACATGTTGAGGGTGGCTTTACCTCCACTATTGACATCGCCTCCAGGCTTATGTCACCACATATACCCCAGACCCATCCGCGGAACATACTTACCCTAAAAACAGAATAACACTACATGTAGCATGACAAAAACACCCACCAAAAACAATCAAGCACTTTGAAACCGGATATCACTTATAGCACCGGGGTGAAGTCATAAGGAGGCTACGGCTCCCAAAGTCTATAGACGGCCCGGCATCACGCAGAGGGCAAAAACATCACCAACAAATTGCCAACTGAAAAAAGTGACAAGCCCGACATGGTGTTTGGTATATAGGGGAAGGCAGGGGACCCTGTTTGGCCGTCTTTGTCGTTTGTCTCAGCTCAGATCCCCCGCCATACTCACAGCTTTGTTGTGCCCCCAGAAACGGGTTTTGTGAAGTAACAGTGGATCCCTAGTGGGGAGGGGGTGGGAGGGGTCTGTGAATGGGGAGAAGGGCCATGCAGGGCACGGGGATGAGTCTCAAAGACCCACGAGGCGCAGTAGTTGAAAAGAAACTGAATCTGCTACCTGTTAATTGTTCAAGTTGTTGATCCTCGGACGCTGCCCATGACGCCCCCGTGCCTGGGTTGAGGGATGTGTAGTATGGGTCAGGCCATCCCACCTCTAATGCCGCACCTGGGGAACGTTCACAAAATGACATCACCTGCTAGCGAGTGGGTGAGGCTTTGCATTTAGAGACAAATGATGATGTAGGGTTGGGGTTGCGGTGTCTGGGTATGTGTGACGTCACTATTTTTAGAACTACATGTACAATATCAGCATAGATACATAGATGATATAGATGGTCATTATTTAATGGTAAAAAGTACTTTCTTTGTGGCTGTCTATAATATGTAAACTGTAAATTTGAAGGGCTGGTTTGGGGGAGGGGGTGTACAACCACTATCTGTGTCATAACCGCTATCTGTGTTAATAACATATAGAGGTTGACCATGCAACCGCTATCTGTGTCAAGAAAACGTTATCTGTAGTACCCATCCAACCGCTATCTGTAGTAACTAACGCTATCTGTAACAAATTCTCTGACAGTGTGTATAGGGACATCCAACCACTATCTGTGTCAAAAAACGCTATCTGTATCATGTGGTATAAAGTTAAGAAATCATAATTATTTCCCCCCCCTGATGCACTAAGATCTTTCAATTGACATTTCAAACTGTCAATAGTGGTACAATATACTGTTATTGACTCCTAACTCCTAAACGTGACATTTTTCTCCCTAAAGTAGCCATTCTGGGGAAATTTGGATTAAAGTTTGATTTAAATTTAGCCAAATGGAAGAAATTGTCAAAAATCTTGAAAAGTCAATTTTCCTTACAAGTACCAACAAAGCGGGGAAAATGGCGAGATATGCAAAAAAGTCAAAATTTTCAAACAAAATGGCCAATTCGGCTAGAAAAATGTAAAAAATTTACATTGTTCTAAAAATTAACGAAACAAGAAAATTGTGAAATATGACATCAATTTTTGATGTTTTGCATCTTTTACATTTTTGGGGTTGTTTGACTTTTTTTGTGGTTTTCAATATTTCTTCAATCATTTTTCATGAAACTCCATTTGATTCAAGATCACTATCAATTTTGTGAGAGTATCTTGAGCATACCTAAACTTTCCTGCATTGCCTGTCTAACCTACCTTACTCAATGGCATGGTCGATACAGATAGTGGTGTTACTACAGATAGCGGTTGGTAGAGCAACCGCTATCTGTATCAAGGCTATAAAATGTATCAAAGGGAGTACTATGGCCACTATGCTTTGCTGTACTAATATTTTACCTTATCTTACATGACCTTTCCTGCATTTCCTGGCTACTGAAACCTCCCCAATGGTATGGTTGATACAGATAGCAGTGTTACTACAGATAGCGGTTAACAGAGAACCATTATCTGTATCAAGGCTTAAAATAAATCTAAGGCAGTACTTTGGCTATTTTAACATTTGATGAGGGAACATGTGTAGGGCATGACATTAGGGCAGGACAGGTTTGTGGACATCGTACTCCATTTGAAAAAATAAAAATTTAGTCACCTTGATACAGATAGTGTTTGGCCTCACAACCGCTATCTGTAGTAACACCATCATCTGTATCAACCATTACACTCCTTAACCCTTTAAGGACGGCATGATACCTTAATACATCATGCCCTTAGTTGTATTGATGCATATATGCAGCCCTGGTGAGTAACTCACCAGATTCAAATATGATACAGATAGCGTTTATTGATACAGATAGCGGTTGGATGTGCCTATTCTCAATGACCAAAAAGTTGTAACAGATAGCGTTGATTACTACAGATAGAGTTTGGAAGGTTACTACGGATAGCGCTTTTTGATACAGATAGCGGTTGGATGGGCAACCTCTATATGTAACTGATACATATATCGTTTATGATACAGATAGAGGTTGTACATGGGGTTATTGATGGTGGGTGATAAAAAAGGACCGAATAAAAGGGTGATGTCATTTGTGAATGTTCCCTCTACCGAGAGCGGACTGAAAGCCTGAAGAGATACAGCGCCAACTTGGGCGCACATACCGTATTTCCCCGTTTATAAGCCAGGGCTTATATTGATTTCAAGTGGTACATTAACCCGGCTTATAAACGGGGCCGGCTTATAAACGGGGCAGGCTTATAATATTTTGCAAGGGGAATTTCTCTGACATCCAGTCATATTTTCTGATAAATTCTGTACTTTTCGATAACATCTTTGAATAAATCTCGAAAACTTCATCAAAATATAAGCTGATCACCTTCATAAATATTTCTATAGTTTATGTATTTAACTGTGATTTATATGACCGCAAGAATTACATAAATAGTCCAATTAGATGCAAAGTTATGACCAGACAAGTGTTACCTGATGACTTTTGAGTCCTTGCCCCGGCTTATATTCGGGCCCCGGCTTATATTGAACCTAACGCCCTCTCTGACCCGGCTTATAAACGGAGCAGGCTTATATTCGGGGCCCGGCTTATAAACGGGGAAATACGGTATATCACTTCTTGACACACATCATCGTCTTTATCAACGTAAGAAATTGTCAACAAACCAGGCACTCCAACCTGAGTGACCTATACATGTATATAGGTCACCTGAGTGACCTGTGGGTCACACAGCCTGCCATATGAAGCTTACTATTAAAAAATAGGACTACCCGGTATGTCGAGAATGTACCGCTGTTCATAATGGAGAATGTTCACAAATGACATCATCGCCCCCACCCCCAGCCGACACACACACATGCCCCAAAACGTCAAACCTAAAAAAAACTGAAATGAAGAGGGTGTGAAAAAAATTCAAAGACCCCATTTGACTCTCTACTTTGAAACTGCTTGCCACGCCCCTGTAATTCGGGCCCCTTTTGACCCCGCCCCCTTTCCTCCTCCCCGGTTGAGTATAGATCGATATTAATGATCCATGATTATGTCACTCAGTGACTATGCTATACTGGGGACTTCCTGTATCATTGGATGCACCCATATCGTACTTTAGTAACCCCCTGAGCCATCATATATCATGTACTATATTACATGTTCTGGCTGATATACCCACTGTGACGTAATAGTACTGCTACCTGTTGTTAGCAGTTTTTGCTGGCACACCAGGTGACGAATGGGCCGGGATCGGGGGTCGTGTTGGGTTGACCCAGAGTTAGTTGTGTGTCCCCCGCCGGGGGGCAGTGTCAGTAAACAGGGAAAACCCCCCGTTACGGGAAACAATGACTTAGCATGTGGCGTGGGGGCAGACAGGTAGCGGGGTAGGAGCTCCTCGTAAATCCCACACACCTATCTCAGCATCATGGAACAGGGGGCAGCAATTGCCTAATGAAACATGGGAGCAAATAGTGTTTGTGTGCGGGTGCGGGGGGGGGGGCAGGGGGCAGGGATCTAAATGGGGTGGGGGTGGGGGTTGCTGCGGTATCAGTGCATTACCATCGACAACCAGGTACCAGTCCACTATTGGCGCAGTCGCAGTGGCTGGGCCGGAGCGGTGTGGTGGGTGCGTGGTGTTGTCGGCGGTAGCCATGGCTACATGGCAGCAGTGGACCCATTCATTATCAAGTGGTTAGCGCCCGACCCACGTGCCATTAATGTTGATGAATTTTATAAAAACGCCCCAATTAGCGCCGCCTGCATCTCCCTACCCCGGAGCGGGCGAATAATTCATGGGGGCGGGTGTGGTGAGTAGCGGCTGCTGCATCAGTCCCCATCCTGCAGCACGGGGGTAGACGGGGCTCTACACGCTACACCCACCCATACCACACACTTACTGCATCCAGTCCCCATCCTGCAGCACGGGGGTAGACGGGGCTCTACACGCTACACCCACCCATACCACACACTTACTGCATCCAGTCCCCATCCTGCAGCACGGGGGTAGACGGGGCTCTACACGCTACACCCACCCATACCACACACTTACTGCATCCAGTCCCCATCCTGCAGCACGGGGGTAGACGGGGCTCTACAAGCTACACCCACCCATACCACACACTTACTGCATCCAGTCCCCATCCTGCAGCACGGGGGTAGACGGGGCTCTACACGCTACACCCACCCATACCACACACTTACTGCATCCAGTCCCCATCCTGCAGCACGGGGGTAGACGGGGCTCTACAAGCTACACCCACCCATACCACACACTTACTGCATCCAGTCCCCATCCTGCAGCACGGGGGTAGACGGGGCTCTACACGCTACACCCACCCATACCACACACTGACTGCATCCAGTCCCCATCCTGCAGCACGGGGGTAGACGGGGCTCTACACGCTACACCCACCCATACCACACACTGACTGCATCCAGTCCCCATCCTGCAGCACGGGGGTAGACGGGGGCTCTACACGCTACACCCACCCATACCACACACTTACTGCATCCAGTCCCCATCCTGCAGCACGGGGGTAGACGGGGCTCTACACGCTACACCCACCCATACCACACACTGACTGCATCCAGTCCCCATCCTGCAGCACGGGGGTAGACGGGGCTCTACAAGCTACACCCACCCATACCACACACTTACTGCATCCAGTCCCCATCCTGCAGCACGGGGGTAGACGGGGCTCTACACGCTACACCCACCCATACCACACACTTACTGCATCCAGTCCCCATCCTGCAGCACGGGGGTAGACGGGGCTCTACAAGCTACACCCACCCATACCACACACTTACTGCATCCAGTCCCCATCCTGCAGCACGGGGGTAGACGGGGCTCTACACCCACCCATACCACACACTTACTGCATCCAGTCCCCATCCTGCAGCACGGGGGTAGACGGGGCTCTACACGCTACACCCACCCATACCACACACTTACTGCATCCAGTCCCCATCCTGCAGCACGGGGGTAGACGGGGCTCTACACGCTACACCCACCCATACCACACACTTACTGCATCCAGTCCCCATCCTGCAGCACGGGGGTAGACGGGGCTCTACACGCTACACCCACCCATACCACACACTTACTGCATCCAGTCCCCATCCTGCAGCACGGGGGTAGACGGGGCTCTACACGCTACACCCACCCATACCACACACTTACTGCATCCAGTCCCCATCCTGCAGCACGGGGGTAGACGGGGCTCTACACGCTACACCCACCCATACCACACACTTACTGCATCCAGTCCCCATCCTGCAGCACGGGGGTAGACGGGGCTCTACACGCTACACCCACCCATACCACACACTTACTGCATCCAGTCCCCATCCTGCAGCACGGGGGTAGACGGGGCTCTACACGCTACACCCACCCATACCACACACTTACTGCATCCAGTCCCCATCCTGCAGCACGGGGGTAGACGGGGCTCTACACGCTACACCCACCCATACCACACACTTACTGCATCCAGTCCCCATCCTGCAGCACGGGGGTAGACGGGGCTCTACACGCTACACCCACCCATACCACACACTGACTGCATCTAGTCCCCATCCTGCAGCACGGGGGTAGACGGGGCTCTACACGCTACACCCACCCATACCACACACTTACTGCATCCAGTCCCCATCCTGCAGCACGGGGGTAGACGGGGCTCTACACGCTACACCCACCCATACCACACACTGACTGCATCCAGTCCCCATCCTGCAGCACGGGGGTAGACGGGGCTCTACAAGCTACACCCACCCATACCACACACTTACTGCATCCAGTCCCCATCCTGCAGCACGGGGGTAGACGGGGCTCTACAAGCTACACCCACCCATACCACACACTTACTGCATCCAGTCCCCATCCTGCAGCACGGGGGTAGACGGGGCTCTACAAGCTACACCCACCCATACCACACACTTACTGCATCCAGTCCCCATCCTGCAGCACGGGGGTAGACGGGGCTCTACACCCACCCATACCACACACTTACTGCATCCAGTCCCCATCCTGCAGCACGGGGGTAGACGGGGCTCTACACCCACCCATACCACACACTTACTGCATCCAGTCCCCATCCTGCAGCACGGGGGTAGACGGGGCTCTACAAGCTACACCCACCCATACCACACACTTACTGCATCCAGTCCCCATCCTGCAGCACGGGGGTAGACGGGGCTCTACACGCTACACCCACCCATACCACACACTTACTGCATCCAGTCCCCATCCTGCAGCACGGGGGTAGACGGGGCTCTACACGCTACACCCACCCATACCACACACTGACTGCATCCAGTCCCCATCCTGCAGCACGGGGGTAGACGGGGGCTCTACAAGCTACACCCACCCATACCACACACTTACTGCATCCAGTCCCCATCCTGCAGCACGGGGGTAGACGGGGCTCTACACGCTACACCCACCCATACCACACACTTACTGCATCCAGTCCCCATCCTGCAGCACGGGGGTAGACGGGGCTCTACACGCTACACCCACCCATACCACACACTGACTGCATCCAGTCCCCATCCTGCAGCACGGGGGTAGACGGGGGCTCTACAAGCTACACCCACCCATACCACACACTTACTGCATCCAGTCCCCATCCTGCAGCACGGGGGTAGACGGGGCTCTACACGCTACACCCACCCATACCACACACTTACTGCATCCAGTCCCCATCCTGCAGCACGGGGGTAGACGGGGCTCTACACGCTACACCCACCCATACCACACACTTACTGCATCCAGTCCCCATCCTGCAGCACGGGGGTAGACGGGGCTCTACACGCTACACCCACCCATACCACACACTTACTGCATCCAGTCCCCATCCTGCAGCACGGGGGTAGACGGGGCTCTACACGCTACACCCACCCATACCACACACTGACTGCATCCAGTCCCCATCCTGCAGCACGGGGGTAGACGGGGCTCTACACGCTACACCCACCCATACCACACACTTACTGCATCCAGTCCCCATCCTGCAGCACGGGGGTAGACGGGGGCTCTACAAGCTACACCCACCCATACCACACACTTACTGCATCTAGTCCCCATCCTGCAGCACGGGGGTAGACGGGGCTCTACACGCTACACCCACCCATACCACACACTTACTGCATCCAGTCCCCATCCTGCAGCACGGGGGTAGACGGGGCTCTACACGCTACACCCACCCATACCACACACTGACTGCATCCAGTCCCCATCCTGCAGCACGGGGGTAGACGGGGCTCTACACGCTACACCCACCCATACCACACACTGACTGCATCCAGTCCCCATCCTGCAGCACGGGGGTAGACGGGGCTCTACAAGCTACACCCACCCATACCACACACTGACTGCATCCAGTCCCCATCCTGCAGCACGGGGGTAGACGGGGCTCTACACGCTACACCCACCCATACCACACACTTACTGCATCCAGTCCCCATCCTGCAGCACGGGGGTAGACGGGGCTCTACAAGCTACACCCACCCATACCACACACTGACTGCATCCAGTCCCCATCCTGCAGCACGGGGGTAGACGGGGCTCTACACGCTACACCCATACCACACACTTACTGCATCTAGTCCCCTGTCCATTGTGCAGCTCGCATACACCGCCATCATGGGGCTGCAGATGGGTCCCCCCCTGAGGTCGGAAAGTCGCCGAAATTAAGGGGTCCAGGTCACAAGGTCGCTTTTTTAGAACCTTTATCCTAATGTCTATTTTGTCCAAAAGTCGCAAGGTCACTTTTGTTATTGCCTTTATAGGTCGAAAGTCGCCTCCAAAACGGCCCAGGTCGCCAGGTCGCTTTTGACCCATCTGCACCCAAAATCATGAAACATTTCCAGCCTGAACTGCTGTACTTCCGGTTGACTATCCGGTTGAATGTCATTATTGCCATTGTTACATGTCTATTCCATGTGGCTTCATGTAACGAGACTCAATAGGTTTACCTCACCCCCCACCCCCAATGAGAAATAGGTTCTACCCAGATGTGAGTAGTGTGCGTTTTGAGGGATGCGGCAATCACACAGGTATACGTGGTCGTTATGGGCGGGGGGTGGCACAATGTAAAGGGAGTGGAGGTGATTAGCTTAAAGGGTGTGGAGTATCAACTTGAGTCTTCATTGGTGCTATTGGTAAGGGATACAGGCAGGCCTCCAGATACCTGTCTCCTGCCCCTATTATGTCCATGTATACAGCTGAGTATCCAGCTGCATCCGTCAGTCACCCAGTACCACAGTGCACCCCCTCCTCGTTCTGCATGAGTGCAGCTGCTGACAGGCTATACCTCCTCTCTGTGACAATGTCCACAGTGACACCTAAGTCCTACCATTTGTACGCCCATGTATTACCTCAAAGTAGGTTTTATAAATGTTTCCTATGATTACCCTTAGTCCGTATATTTTACCTCACATTTCCATATCCTGGCATCATACCAGTCCCGTTACCAGTCACATCCACCCATTATATCAGTGGCTCTATAGTAAAATAGTTCTGTGGAAAGTTACTGCTCTGTGCCATTTGGTTTGTCATGGAAAAAATGCAACAAGTTAGGGAGGTTCAGGTAATTTAGGCCTCTGATTACAATGATCTGAACTACCAAATAAAGAATAGAAACACGGTATCTCAATATTATTTTTTATCTGACTTTAGGGAGAAACCCCTTTATTTCCACTACACACAACACCTATTTAAAATAGTGAACGTCACATGCTGTGTTTTACCCCCCGACCGATACCAGGCCCTAATCCTGTAGCCAGACTATTGCAGAGAGGACGCTTGATTGTGTTATGTTCCGTGTGCATGGAGATTGCCCCACCTCTCCCCCACTCAGTGGATCCCCCTACATCCCAGCATGGATCCTCCCCTAGATGTACACCCCGTCTCCCACCCTACCTGTACCACCCCTACCCCAGCAGCAGCCGCCTCCCCAGCCCCCATCACTAATTCAGCACCCGGGCGGCAGGGGGCAGTGATGCATGTCGTAGTGAGGTCAGCAGAGCGTGTCCACCTTTCTGGGCTGCTCCCCCAGGTGTGACCAGCAGGAGGAGGGGTGCAGGCCGCCACACCTGCATCATTCATGTAATGACCCTGGAGGTAGTAGCAGCAGCAGCAGCAGCAGGCCGGGCGGGGTGACACGGGGCCCGTGCCATTAATCAACAGTTTGTATATACTACTAGCACTGCGTGCTGCGTGCTGCGGGTAGGGCGGGGTGTCCTCACGTCCGGCAGCAGCTACACCGGAACCCTACTTAGTACCCGCACGTGTCTCTGATTGCCCCCCCCCCCCCCCACACACACACACAGAGACGTCTCTGGTAACATCACTTCTCACATTGTTACACTCATACTGTCGGACGGGCCGCCCTGTGAACCTGCTGACCAGCTTTCCGCTATTTTGTAAATTGAGTCTCTCTCTTTCCTCTTAAAGTTGAAGCTAAACCAAAATCAACGAAATGCGTCCAGGTATAATTGAATGAGATGATTATCATGTTGTCGTGTGTGTCAAGTCTGGGGACTGTCCTGGGGCCGTTCAGGAAGTACTCGGGTATTATGTCTGGCAGAACAATGTACGGAATGACAAGAAGGACGTCTTCCGTGATAAACTGCTCATTCCCATTCAGTCTCCTCAAAAGTTCAAATGGCCGACTAAATGTCATTGACCATCATGTTGGAATATTGATACTATTAGCAGGCGACGGCATGAATAAGCACTTTATTAATTTTTTTTTAATAGAACAAACCCAAAGTGTTACAATAGTTGTGTTGGGGGCGGGAGAAGTGCATGTGGCAGCAGTGCTGTGGGTGGGGGCTGTGTATGACAGGTACCGGGGATGTGCTGACCGCTACGGACCATGACTAAGGACTGCTGTCACAGCACCCAGCCACCGAGTGGCCGCACCATGGCTGACATGAGGCGCGCTGAGTTGTGAGACTCATAACTGTAACAAGTTTAATTTGGAGTAGATGTGTTGGCGGCTGGCAGAGGGCAGGTGGGGTGGCGGGGGAGGGGGGGGTCGGATCCACCAGAAAGTTAGTGTGTGCCGCTCGCCACCATTTTGGGGACCAGCGATGCCATAAGAGACACCAGCGGACGGTGGCATAGTCTCTGGAACGCCGAGGGGAGCTGATCCGGGTTTCCAAATGTCACTTTGGCTGAGAACCTTCAAAATGTCACGTCCAAGTTGGTGGCCGCCTTAATAGTTTGTAAACACATCTCAGGTAGTTGTATCCAACTTTGACTGAAGCAAAATGCATGCTCCCCAGTCAGTGACCTTTTTATTTTTTATTTTTTCCTTGTTTATTTTTTTGTCATACAATCCATTAATTACTTGTTATTTAGGAATGCAGACCGCATTTTTGTTAATTTTGTGGCAGGTACGAGTGGTAGGCAGGGGCTTATTGGCCACGTTCTGCCCACCTGACATACGGGGCTCGCCGAGTCTAGGGTTGGTCCAGGTGTGCCTTTTTACTGGGCGGCTTCTCAGACGTGGGTCTCCATGTAAATGTCAAAACTACAATAGGCAAGCCAGAAGGCAACTCTCACGGCACCTCTGAGGACATGAGAGACTTGACATGCCCTCCAAGTAATGCTGCTGGTATGTACAGGGGGCCGCTGCAATGCTGCTCAACATACCCAATAGGCCTTAGCATATTCAATAAGTTATAATCACAATTTCCCATAAGCTTTTTGTAGGACATTTTGTATGAACTCAGATGTGTAATTTCCCTCTTTCATGGAGGTCTGTACACGAAATGATTTTATTTCCCTCAAGACATTTGTCTAAGATCGGAATTTTTCCGAATTTGACGTAGTGGGTGGTTTCTCTGTACAATGCTACGTTGATAACTTTCAAAAGCTGAAGTGCATATCAGCCACACTGTTAGAAGTAGATGCAGTTGAGCAATAGAGTCTTCTATATATTTCACACTATAAACTACGTAACGGTACGGTATTAGTGCGTATACATGGACAATATGCTTTTGGTTTACAGTATAAAAGGACATATGTTTGGTTTCACCATTTACAATGCAATCGTAGATTATTTGGCTATATGTCGAGAACCTGTTCAGTAGTATTACACAGCCCTCACACACATGGTACACATGAACATGGACATTGAGGTAGAAAACACAGTATCGGAAACGTATAACCATGCAAGAAACTCACTCAGCATAATTAGAGATCTACAAAAGAATGAGCGACGTGATGTATGGCAAAAATTATTAGTCCAAAATCTATATCAAATAGACATAATTTGCCACAAGGACCACCAGAGGCTTGCTAATGAAAGGAGTAAGGCACCCATTCTCAACACGCAGTACACACCAAACTGCTTCCAGACTGAAAAATTGAAACTAATAAACGACAGGAGGATGATTGACAATTAAGAGGCTTTTTAGTTGCCGTACTCAGCTTTAGCTCAGTGCCAATGAGATGCAGCGTCTTTAACCTGGGTTACAAGTGTTTACTTTTATCTGTAATGTTTCCGCATCGCTCTCCCAGCACAGCGTCAGGCTCGGTCTGGATACTCATGAGCAATTAGCGTTGGAGAGAGTCGGCTGGGAGAGCAGCATAAACGCTTGTCGTCTGCTTTTCTTGTCGCCTTTTGCTGCGGTCGTATTTGTGTTATTAGAGCATCAGTGCAAGGCGTGCAGACGACATTAGAGTATCAGTAATAGGCTGTGTCAACACAAACACCAAACCGCATGGGTCAACACTGCACACAGACACTGAATAATCACTACCTCATAGCATCATCAAACAAATGTATACGGCCAGCAAAAAGCATACCTGGGTCACACATGCAGCCTAAACTAGGGCCCCAGATCATGAGTATGACATCGGCAATTTCCCCAGAACCCGTTTAACCCTTGTGACAAGGGACCAGACCTATTTTGGGATGGTGACAAGGGACAAGGCTTATTTCTTAAAATCAACAAGGTTTATTGGCATTTCTTAAAATCAATAAGTGACACAGCAACCCCCGTCTGGGGGGCATAAACTAGAGCCTGAAGAAATGCTACGTAAAGCTGTATTGACGTTGGGTGCAATACAACCCCCTTATATACAGGACACACATATACTATGAGCATCTTGACTAGACGTTAGATATGTGGGTCAGTTCCGTCTTGAGTTGAACTTGAAGAAGGATATCCGTGTTTGACGTGGCGTCGTCTTGGACTCTTCCACCCTGCTAGGTCGGGTTATGGAAAATAACAGCGTCCCCTGGTGGAGAATGTAACAAAGTTGTCAAATATACCATATAACATAATGTACTCTCTACCCAAATGACACAGTGTGGATTAGACGTGCTTTGGGGGTGTGGCATATGGGATATGATACTATTAAAGTGGGAGGGGTGCTTAAGAGAGACATAGCTTAAGTGTGACTGTAACTGTTGGTGGTGTATACACAAACACACACAGCACACTGTTTTACCCCCACACCCCAACCCACCATTCCCACCCCAAGACACACAGAAGGCCTGAAGTAGCGGAGAGGTAACATGACAGGCAGAGTACCCCTTACAAACACCTTTAAGCGCCATCCTCCATTTCAAGTGGCACTGATACGAGAACCGCGGCTCCATGCAACATCTAACCACCTCCTGTACCCCTACCTAGTCCTCCAAATTCACCCCTCCCTTCTTTCCCACCCATTCTCCAGTAGGGGATCAAGGGTTGCCCCCAGACCCCCTCCCCAAAAAAGCCCCCCCCCCATCATGAAATATGGCACAACCCCCTTTTGCCCCCCCCCCCCCACCCATGACCACGTATTGGTTGTGCCCCCCCCCCCCCCCACCCAAAGACAAACCTTTCTGAATTGGGCCGTTTTCTAATTCATTTACTGTAAATGTCAGAGAGAGGTAGCCTGGAGGCGCGGGAGGTGGAGGGGTGGGAGTCTTCCAGTTCTCACTATAGTGGTACATGTGTCTCAATCCTAGCCAGGTTAGGTATTGGCTGCAGGTGGGTAGACATTTCCTGTGGGTGGTTTCCCTGAAGATCCCCCACCACACACGGGCCCTAAGGGGTGGGAAGTTTACCTTGCACCTGTGGATCCAACTACCTCCCCGACCCCCTCCTCCAGCCCCCTGGAAGGTCAAGAAAGTGACAATGCAGTTGTATGACTCACGACTCGAGCACGGGAGAGGAGGGGTGGGGGTGGGGTGGGCGATGACAGAGGGGTCGTATGGCGATCCCATCCTTGACATGTTGTGTAAATGTTGTTGGCTTACAGTTGGCTTCACAGGAAGGGCTTATATTGAAAAAACACTGTCCATGGCCTGCGAAAAAGACCTCCCCAACAAACAGCATGACCCCTGAGATCACCGCACCCCCTGTTAAACAATATGGTGGGGACGTGGATATGCAGACAGGAAGAGCCACCCCCCCCCCCACACACACACACACACTGCAGCCTCCTGACACCCTCCCCCAGCCCCCTCCCCCACCCAATCAACAAAGCCTGGAGGCCAGGGGTGTTCGCCTACTGTTTGCCGAGGTGGTTTTATTAACCATACTGGATGTGTGCTCTTGTTTTACCAAGTGTCTCTGACAATAAAACATGACTCGTGCAGGGTCTCCAGGAACGGCGAGAGGGGAGGGTGAGGCTCTGTTTTTGTATGGAGACATATTAATTGAAGCTTTCTTGCTCCTGTGCTCCCATCAGAGCCCCTGCATTAATGCAGGTTCTGTGCTATCGTGACGGTATGAGTTTTACAATGAAACTCGATGATGTGCCGTGTTATCTCTCTTCTCGTATTGTCCTGAATGCACGAGGGCGGGGTACAGGTAGCACACATAGCCCGCATGGGTATGTTGATGGATACGGTTAGACGGGGGCTGGGTACTACTGAATGATACACTATATCACCAGTAACATTAATGGCGCCCAATAACTCCGTTAGACAGCGGTACAACGCGGTAGCACCTGACCCCCCCCCCCCCCACACACACACACACACACAACGGGAGGCTGTCATATTACACAAGCCGTCTTGTTACACATACCAGTAAAACAGGTGGCTACCCAGCGATCCACCGCGCCTCAAGCTGGCCCCATCATAAGTTCTACCTTGGACTCAGAGTTGGAGATTGAAATATTACGCCACTCCAACCCTATTTGCGATATGCTAAGGCATTCCCGCCATGCAGTATAGTAGGGCAGACGAACGCTGTCTCCACGATTTTCCCGCGCCAATATCACCGGCAGCGGAGCTGCTGGTGTTATCATAAATTGGCTTGTCTTCTTACCATGTAAGAATAATCCCCTTTTCACGATCAGGACGACTCGGGTAAATCTTAAGTCCAGGGGTGGAGTGGGGGGGGGGGGATCCAACGCCACATAGCTGCCATGCATCCAGCTGGCCCTTATACACCGACGTATGTATAATAAATATCAACGATCCCCTCAGTTATTCCAGCCTGAGCTTTAAGCATATACTTCCCAAGCCCCTTTTGGTGATCTGTTTGAGTTGCCGTAACCCGTCCCTGAGGTGGTCCCTGGGGTGGGGGATGCAGTAAGGCAGTGGTCACGTGGCCTGCTGCTGCACCCTGGAGGCCGCGCCTGGAGGGAGGCACCTACATTGTAATGTACATGTATATACCCGGCGTATAACGCACCAGCCTCTTAACAACGCTATCTCACCTGCATTGTTACTGCAAGAAATCAATGAGATAAAAGCACACTTGAATGTGTGATATATGCAGGACTACACCTGGTTTGGTAATTGGACCACGGATGGGGTTTTGTAGCCAGTCCCCAACACACACGCGTCACCTAGATGCCTAATAATTACCCCGGAAGCTTCAGATCAGGTGATAATTCCACTTGTTGCATAAGGCTGACGTGCGTCACCAAACTACACCCATTGTCTTGACAAACACCCCCCCCCCCTCCTCCTCACCCGACCCACCTCCTCCAGCACGGACAGTGGCCGCCCGGCACGCTGCTCAGGTGCGCTTCCCACCTGTACAACAGGTGTGAGTCCCCCCTCCCCCCTTGCTGCTGCAGCCTCTCACCCCCTGCTGAGGAGGCAGCACCCTGCCAGCACCAGCCTCACAGCTGACCAATCCAACACACCCGCCCGCCGCCCGGAACTGCCGCGCCGGAAGTGACGTCACGGGGTGCGTACACGGAGAGCGCATGCGCGTACGTGTGCGCCCCGGGTGGCTGGTGGCGGGATGTAGTCGGGTTTGGTAGGAGTGGGAGTCGGTCAGTTAGCGGTGAGCGCCCGTCAGCCCTGTAGTCTACACGTAGTGGGCGGTACCCCATCACTACTCCCCCAACGTGTCACATCCACCCAGTGTCCCCTCTACCTGTGCTGCCGCTACACACAGCCCTGCAGGCTGACATACGACACCCGCGAGGAGAACCCACAGCCGCATTGTGTGCACCCTGCAGGACCAGGAGTATACAGGAGGAGGACATCACACCAGGCAGCAGGCCGTGTGGGAGACACTTGTTGATACCCTGCCTCATCGGTGGGTGAACGGGAACGCCCACCTCCCCCCTCCCCCCACCACCACCCAGTGACTGAGACGGCCGACACGAGGGGGCGGCACGGGTACAGTGTGAGTAGCGCATGCCTGCTGGGGTGAGGAGCGGGTAAACGTTCAGTCTGTCAAGTCAGTCAGTGAGTGAGGCCGGCCGCCGCGCTCCTCCAGCACTGCCATCCACGCACACCGCGCCACACGGGCATCGGCGGTCAGACACGAGGGACACCAGCGGTAAAGATCACCAGCA
Organism: Harmothoe impar; assembly: GCA_947462335.1. NCBI lineage: Eukaryota > Metazoa > Annelida > Polychaeta > Phyllodocida > Polynoidae > Harmothoe > Harmothoe impar. The sequence goes on along the minus strand of OX381710.1, from coordinate 61,648,838 downwards.
GCACCAGCAGCACCACTAGCACCACCAGGGGACACCACCACCTCCCACCACCGCCTCCACCACCGCCGCCCGCGCCACATTGACGGCGCTGCCTTAGTTCTTTCTGCACGACAGGCGGCCTCAGTGCCCCCTCCCACCTCTGTCCGCCCAGGAGGACTTCTTTACAGTGGCTGCACGCTGCCCCCTGTAGGAGGCTGCTGTAGTGGTAGTAGTATAGACACCCCAGCAGGCAGCACCCCGGCCGCCGCAGCCCACACGGACATACCTGCCTCCAGTACCTGCCTCCAGTACCTGCCTCCAGTACAGACCTCCGCCAGGTCCGGCCTGCTTCATGTGGCCCGGACCCCTCCGTCTCCAATGAAGCCCATCATACTGCAACTTGGTGGCATAGGCTCCTCATCAGCAGCCTCCTCCTCTTCTTCTCCCTTCTCCTCCTCTTCATCTCCGTCCTCCATCTCCTCTCCTTCATCAGCAGCGTCGTCAGCAGCAGGACTACAGGTACAGGAGAGAGCGCCGCGGGACGTAGCCGTGGACCTATCGGTGGGTGAATCCTCCTCCTCTTATACTCCTCATCCTCCCCATCCCCCCTCCTACTCTTCACTATGGACCTCATATCACCATGTAATGATGGACACTATACCTCTGTACTATAGTATACACAACCACCTGTTGGTGGATGCACTATATAGTGCACTATGGCCTACATTACGTCATTTAATCATGTGGTGATGGACGCACTATACTATAGTAGTTCACGTGTTGCTGGACGCACTATAGTGCACTATGGTCTATATTACTACTCCTGTTACTACTGACGTACAATGTACTGTGGTCCATTGTCAATATCCATGACTCTGTCATAAGGATGACTGCCTTCTCCGTGTCCCTCCTTACCTTACCTCATGCACAGCCACGCCTGGGGGAGGAGGGGCAGCATCTAGTCTCCCCCTCCCCCAACTTAGCCCCACAAGGGTACATGTATATAGGGTGGCATGGATCCACCCACTCCTTCCTTACCACCCCCCCCCTCTGTACGTTCACACAGATGTGTCCCCTACCCCAGTTACCTGTGGAGTTTTTACCTGAGTGTGTGGGCAGCATAGTGTAGACACGTGCAGCCAGTGGTGGCTGATGGCACCGTCTTGTGGCCACGTGTGGAGGCAGCAGCATGCAGCCATACTGCTGCATGCTGCATGCCTCCGTCAGTCTCAGTGTACGACATGTAATACCAACCAGGGGACATGACATGTGTGTTCCCGGGTGGGGAGTCTACCCTTGTACGGAGATATTACATGTTGAGGTCAGACATCCACTTAGTAAGCTAACATAACGGTTAACAATAGTGGATGATAACAACCACTGTCACCATTAGTATGTATCCCCATACCCTCACCCTTCACCATCATCATCATAATCATCATCATCATCATCACCCTCACCACCACCACCATCCCCCCCCCCCTATACAGCCGGGCGGGGTGGCGTGCTAGTGTCTGAGATTGCGGTTATCGGGGTGCCATGCTCATGTTGACTTAACGATTCGCATCACTTGGTGCCGTGAGGGGGTAGTGGGGGGGGGGGGGTCTCCATCTTGTTGAGGTCAGCCCAGGTCGGGAAGGATGCGGTGAGGCTGGGAGTGGTGCGGGCTGTAGGGATGAGGGTTGGGGGAGATGGGGGCGGGGGGGGGGCTGTGATAGGGATGTGGGAGTGCAGCACTGTCATAATATTATAATATACATGTGGGGTTATCCGGGAAGGGTCGGGGTAATGGTGATGGAGTTGCGAATGGTGATAGGGGAAGGTTTTGATTTTGGGAGGCGACCATGCGTTATTTTGAAATACACATGTACTTCTTACACAGTTTCCCGGAGGTGGGGGTGGGGCAGATTGTGTAACATGTACAAGTATTGACCTGTAGTCCTTTTTAAATTTTAAGAACGACATTAATATTAACTACATTCCCGTCTATTCTCTCTTTTTTTTTAATTTCAATTTTTTATATGATTCTGTCCGACAAATCTTTATACCGAGTCAACATTCGGGCTGGGGGTTGAGGTATTATTGGGTCTCCTGGGGGTGACCGTCCAGGAGAGGGGGCGTTTTGCTCCCTGGCCGACTTACACGCGGACTTTTACCTTAATGCCCTCCTGACAAATGTGCACGACTTTGGTAAATTGAATTAGTGTGACTGTTACCCTTGCCACTTTAACGCCCCCTGCCCCGATCACGCTCACCTCCCGCCGACCTGTGATCCCCGATCACGCCCACTTCCCCCTTCTTACACCTCCACAACCTCAGTACACCTCAGCCTTCTCATGTTCTTTTTTTATAAGCACCCCTATGGGAACTTTCCAGTTCATGTAGATAGTCTAGGTGTGTCCCTATCAGTACCCGACCGCTGTAGGATGCTATGAGGGTGTGTTTATCTACTAATATGCCCTTTGGTACTCCAGGATATAAGTCATAGGACAAGAAAACATGGCCGTGTCAACTGGGTCATAGTGCGGGCTGTATAGGGTTCGGGACGTGATGTGCCCATACAGGCCCATACAAGTCACGTAGGCCTACACTACAGTAACTATATATATGCAGTGTACATGTATACCGTTATGGTGTCATGCAACAACCTCAATGTATAAGAGATAGGTTGGCCATATAACTATTAGAATCAATCTATATACGTATAGGGTACCACTGGATGTAGGCATTAGTAGCTGCATGCTGTATACATGTATGTCATTATGTGAGATGTCAGAGATTTGGCCACATGTAGCACGTATGATAACTTCCCTGTAGGAAAAGGGCCATTGTCGTAATCTGAGGATTTAGGGCACAGCATCCAGGACTTCCGGTTACAGATCAGGACATCCGGTTCCTTCCCTCATTGGCGTTTGCATAGAACATTTGTATAGAAGGTGACAGTCGTGTCAAATATATGTTTGGTCAGTGTATACTATGACTGATACTGCATATTGTTTCACATCATTATTAGATATAGTGCGTAAGAAAGGGAATGCCCACGTTATGCCATCAAATCCAACCACCTACCCTTCCCGCATGTACAGAAATTGAAAGGTGACGTACACACATGTGGAATTATGGGTCTTTTCTCGTTTCACTTTTCTTATAGTGAGCATTATGTTGCGTGATTCTTTGGAAAGTTATAAAAGTTAATTTAGAACACATGGCTTGGAGGAAGTTAGAATACGGGGATGAGTAATGACACTAATAAGGACAGACTTGCTAGCAGATCAAACTTCCCTTACAGTTTGTTTTAACCTCTGTGATTGCACATTTTATTCCTGGCCTTGTTACCCTCATCTAGGGAGAACTTGTGGGCCTAATTCTGTCACTCTGTGTCCAGGCACACCAGTCCAGTGTGGCGCTGCAGAGGACCGCCACAGTCCCCCAAGATAAAACACCACAGCTGCCTTACAAACGTCTTAAGGAACACACCTTGACATTTCCTTTGATCTCGGAAATTGCCCCTTTAGTTTTTGGCCTCGGCCAAGGGAGGCAGGGCTGGGCCACTCGGATCATCGCAGATCCAATTATGGGTGACCTTATTATCTGTCCCGCTCTTATTGAGACGTGAATGTTTTCCAATGATGTTTCCCCATCCATAGGAGGCTGTTTCAGAGTGCACAGTGGGACATGCACCAACGTCACCCACAGGTGGAGCTCTGCTGCTCCCTCCCTGCGTGTCAGCACAACTCAGGGACACCTCTACTCCCTCAACTTTGCTGGATCCTTGCCTGGCCAGGCTACTTAGTGCGGCATTGTGAGATGAAGGGGACGTGCAGGGTGACGCCTTGTCTGCCTATTGCCTTGCTTTCTACAGGCTTTTTTCCCAGGCGCCATAGGGGGTGTGGTGAGGTATGATGCGACACTATGTATAACGTTGGGTCAATATATACCTTCCCTCACATCCGTACTCCAAAAATGTATATGTTCTTATGAGTTATACATTAGGTTTAGTATTGAGAGTATTCCTGATCCTGTATTCTATTGCAAAATACACATAGGCCCTCAGTTATAATGTTAGGTCATTTTTACCCTTTTCTATTGTACTCTATCACTTGGAGTGGAGTCTTTTTAGTTTGAGAAAAAAGTAGAAGAGAAACAAAGGATTTCCTGTCTTCGTTATCTTGTTGCATTGGGTTTGTGACCTTGGATGTCTTCACTTGAGGACACTCGGCCATAAAGCATATGTCTCCCCTGGAGTTGGAGTATAGAGTGAGGTAAGGGGTAGGGGTGAACGTGGGCCGTAGGGCAGGGGTGAAGCGACTGCGCGCCCCCTGCGGTTACCCCTGATTAGGAGACCGACTGGCTCCCCTAGGCAACCAATGTGGGCCCATGTTTCTTAGGGAAAAAAAGAAAGGTGGTCTAGCAATTTTCGCTGGGTAGATGTTCAGATAGTATTTGGAGAATAGCCAGAATAGTTTTCTATATTGTACTAAAAGTGAATGAAGCCTGGGGAGGTGGGTGACAATACTGACTAATGGTCTCTGAGACTCATATATCTAAGGGAGTGCTCATTTTTTAACAACAGGGGGGGGGGGGGTGGTGGATTTGGGGGGGGTAAAAAATTTAGACCCCTTGACCGGGGGGGGGGGTAAAAAATTTAGACCCCTCTTGGGGGGGGGTGAAAAAAATTCAACCTGTTTTGAGGGAAAAAGCCCGCGCGTTACTATGCTACAAAGGGGCGCGACGGCGCGCGATTTTCGGCCTGCCGGGGGGGGGGGGTAAAAAATTTCGACCCCTCTAGCGGGGGGGGGTGAAAAAATTTCGCGCGCTCCGCGCGAAATCTCACCGCCCCCCCCTGTTGTTAAAAAATGAGCACTCCCTAATCATGACATATGTACACCCAGCGGAAGTATCGGTGTGCGGAGGGGTTTCAGCAGGGAAATGTCAGGTGAGGCCTATAGCGTTTAGGGTGGGGCAGAGAAGAGGGTGCTTAAAGGGCACGTGCCGGGTCACGCCAGGTAAGCATACCTAAACCCAGGTAGATACTATAATATAGCTGACAGCGCCTCCTGGGGGCGGGGGCTATCTATAAGTGCAGGCCGCCTGGGGTAGTGAGCAGCTCACGGGGAGGCAAGGAGCAGCTCGTGGAGGGTGAGCTGATGGAGGCGTGTACAGCCCTAGTGGGCTGCAAGATAATCCTGAAGGGGTTGTTGGCACACTGCGGAGGGTAGCACTTGGCCTCACCCCCATGCACCTACACCCCATGTATATATACCAGGCCGGCGCAGTGGTAACAACGGTGGTTGTAGGGTGCAGGGAGGGGCAACCTACCTGGAGGGAACCAGGAGGGACTGGTATCTGTCTACAGTGCCTCTACCAGTGCTCAGGGCTGCATACACACAACCTCCCCGTGGGCGCTACTTTGGGAGCCTAGACCCTGCCACCCACCCCTACTCTTCACACCCTCAGGCTCTCTCTGATAAGGGAGTTTTTTTTTCTCTTTATCCCCGGAGGGTGCCTGGTGCGTGGTGTAGAGACAAGACTCGGCAGCAGGGGGTGTGTGTGTTGATAGGGCGTGGTGCTGCGGGTGGCGGGTGATTACCCCGACCTGGCCGCCTGGAGGCAGGCCCTGCAGCCTACAGGAGGAGTCTGGCAGACAGTGGGTCCTGGAGCAGTAGTCAGTAGTCAGCTGCCGCCGCCACCACTAGGAGCATGGGCTGCGGCCAGGTACACACTGCACTGGTAAGTCTGTATACTTGTAGTAGCCACTGTCCATGTCTGTCTGCATGCAGCCTGTACACGGGGTACTGTGTCTGTACACACGGCAGTACACCCACACCTGACAACACGAGCTAACACTGCCTCTTTATGTACAGCCTGCGCCTCCCTAGTGTGCAACCCTCCAGGGGTTTAATGTGAACCAAGAACCATTTGTCAGTTTATTTTCTTGTTTCATTAATTTTTAGTGTGTCACCAAGGGAGCCTCCAGTGGGGCTAGGATGCACTGGTCCAAAACATATGGGTGCTAGCCGTCCACGCGGGTGGGGGTGTGTAGGTGTGCGCGGGGTGGGGTGGAAGGTACCGGTAGTGTGCGTATTGTGACGGTATGCCCTGGGGAGTGGGGCAGAGCGTCTGCTTATGGATTTATAGATCGGCCTGACCAGGTAACCTATACATAATAAAACGTGGACCATGATCGGGGGCAGGGAGCAGAACGCCACGGCTCGCTACGTATTGACAGTCACACAAACGGTACACAACCCCCCCCCCCCCGAGGTGCACACAGCCGGGGTGTCCCCAGCTCCCGGGCTGCTCCTTGGGGCTGGAGGCGCTGACTCCTGTGTGTAGCACTAGGTAAGGCTGTCAGCGGTCAGCAGCTCGGGGCGGGGGGTACAGGCCATGCTGTCACCGTCAGACAGTGGGCTGTATAATATCGTATTGTTCAACGAGCGGACATGACATTACGTGTAAACATGTACATTGTAGCTTATATATAGTAGGTTGTGTCCAGTGTGAGTGGTTAACCCCTTGAGTGTCATGATTAAGGTATTGGCTGAAGGGGTGGATTCAATAGGTGTAAGCTGGGGTTGGGTGGATGGGGAGTGTATATTCTACATGCAGGCCGCCCACACCCTTGGTGACGCCCCCCACCCTGCCCGCACGCCGGCCGCCCGGGCGACACGGCCAAGTAGTATAGAACATGGCACTTTGCTACATACACACGGACAGTGGCGGCGTGGGTGGCTGCTGCTCCTGGCGCTGCTTGTCGAGGCTACTGGAGGTGTACGTGTGTGTGTGGGTGGGGGGGGGGGGGGCTCCGGGGTCCGCCTGGCTGGGTACAGCCCCCGCCCTCACCTGCTACATTATGCAAACTATTGGGGTGAAGGGGTGAGTGCTGTTGTTGCCTCGGCGGCTGCGGCGCTGGATGCTGTCTCTGTCCCGACGTTGAACATTCCCACCTCCTCTTACCTCCAACTGCTTTCTGCAGGCCGCCCCCAACTCTAAACCCCCAATCTCCACCCAGCCCTACCCCTACCTAGCCTTACCCAGCTCTACCCAGCCCTACCCAGCCCTACCTAGCCCTACCTAGCCCTACCCAGCCTCCAAACCCCCAATCTCCACCCTACCCCACCCTCCAAACCCCCAATCTCCACCCTACCCCACCCTCCAAACCCCCTATCTCCACCCTACCCCACCCTCCAAACCCCCAATCTCCACCCAGCCCTACCCAGACATACCAAGCCCTAACCCACCCTCCAAACCCCCAATCTCCATCCTACCCCACCCTCCAGCTCCAAATCCCTACCCAGTCCTACCCAGTCCTATAGCCAGCCCCATCCCCAACACGCTCAAGCTCTTCCCTTGATTCCTTGTTGCTTCCTGTTTCCGTTGCGCCCTTTGGTGGGGGAGAGGAGCGGAAAGCCTTCCACCTTACTGCCGAGCCCTGGTAGCACCACCACCTCCACCACTGCAGCAGCAGCAGCCCACATTATGCTGAATCTCCTCCAGCCTTTTTACCCTTCAACACCCCACCTGGTTTCTTACTGCTACAACCCACCCTACCCTACTTCCCAATCCCCGCCCCATTTTAATCCCCCATCTTTGGGGCCTGGGCCCACACTGCCTTTCAAACAAACCATGATTTATATCTCCACTGACAGCCCCCCTTTTCATATTTGAACACCTCCCTTGCAGTAAAAATTAATTTTGATGGTGAGAGAGAAATTTGAGTGTGTGTGTCCCACTACCCCACCCTCATAAATGCACCCCCTCCCCCACCTGCCAGCATTGAGTCCTGACCATGGCCTGCCAGCAGCGCTAAGAAAGACATTGTATTAATGTTAATGCCTCCCCCAGTGCTCCTTCCTCCCCCAGCCCTGTGTGGAGCTCGTGTTTAATGGCAGGATTCACCACCAGGGGCAGCTCGGGCGGCTGTCTTGGTGGGTGTGACAAGAAGCTGCAGGCTGACCCCTGACCTGGTCACGTGTGCAGAAGCCGGTGTGAGGCATTGTGGTCACGATATAGAGAGAGGCCAGTCCCAAGTACTGCATAAAGCCCTGTATGACGGGGGCTGGGGGCTCTAGGCTCTACTACCCCGCGGGGTTATGTAGCACAGCACATGGTGGCCATATAGTCTGTTAATTGGGGTAGTATGTGGGAGGGCTAGTAGGGAGGCTATATGGCGTCTATAGAGTAGGGAGTGGTGGACTACATGTTGTATAGAGGTGGGTGGTCAGTATGGATGGTGGTCCCTGGTTGTGTCCCATATTGTACCTCAGCAACCCCTGCTCTAGATGGTGCTCTCAGCCATGCTTCCGCCTGTTGCCCCTTCCACCACCACCACCACCACCACCACTGCTAACACCACCACCGCCACCACCACCTCCTCCAACCTCCATTCCCGACCACCCGCCACCATTATCCACCCCAGCACCCTGCCACACCTTGCTGCCACACGACCCCAGCTCCCCAACACCTCCCTCCTCCCACCTCCCTCCCATCACTCTACTACCCCTCCCACCTCACCCCACCTCCCTCCCATCATTCTACTACACCTCCCTACAGCAGTGGGTGAGCAGGGCCGGCGAGCAGTGTCACCCTATTGCCACCTCACCCTGCAGCTCACCCATTTCCCTATTCCCCTACTACTACTCCTGCGACTCATGTCTCCTGCCTCACTCACACACTCACTCACAGCCAATGGTCGCATTATCATTACCGTAAACTGCTCAGCACGAGTTGCTCCTGCCTCAGGAATACTGTCCCTGCCTCCCCCACCCTACAACGAGCAGCTCGCCCTGACCAGCAGCCAGCTACCCTACCCCTGAGTTACTCCTACTTTGTGTAGCCCCGGCCTGTCTCAGCCACAGCCATGTACAGTCACACTGCCCTGCCCTCTGGTGACTTACCTTAAGGGGTAGTTGGTGACGTGACGTAGAAAGTGACGTGACGTAGAAAGATGACGTAACATAGGCAGGTGGTAACGTCGTTTTTCACGGTTGCTACTAGTAATTGTGAAGGTACTAGATTGTGAGTGACTCCAGTCAGGGGGGTACCTTCTGCCCACAAAGGCCTTTATCTTATCACTATAAATATTCCTATCTCGATACATAAAGTTGATAAAGTAACCAGAGCACCACATGCCTTGGATATATACACGGTGTACTCTGATACCTATAGAGAACAATACAGTAACACAGGGCAGAGCTGCTCCTACGCACACTGAGCAGCTCACTGCTATACCTAAGGCACACTTCTGGACACATACACAGCGTCTTTGTAAGTGCATTTAGAATTGAGCTCATCTGATGGTCCGTCCATATCATAGCTGACATTAACGCTGGTCTTTGTTAGAAACATGTTGAAGTTCTATGGATTGTCATAATTTATATCATGTCCTTTGTATGTAATTTTCTTCTTTCACTGCACGAAGGTGAAGGGACAACATAAGATTATCCATAGGCCATCCATGACTGTACGGTTAGGGGTGTGTACCGGTGCGTGTAGGTCATAGAACTTTTATTCACACTCAGAAAGAGCGTTGCCCCTGCCACCCAACACACAGAGGCTGTGAAACACTGTTATCTGCGTTACCCCTGCCACCCAACACACAGAGGCTGTGAAACACTGTTATCTGCGTTACCCCTGCCACCCAACACACAGAGGCTGTGAAACACTGTTATCTGCGTTGCTCCTGCCACCCAACACACAGAGGCTGTGAAACACTGTGATCTGCGTTACCCCTGCCACCCAACACACAGAGGCTGTGAAACACTGTGATCTGCGTTACCCCTGCCACCCAACACACAGAAGCTGTGAAACACTGTGATCTGGGTTACCCCTGCCACCCAACACACAGAGGCTGTGAAACACTGTGATCTGCGTTACCCCTGCCACCCAACACACAGAAGCTGTGAAACACTGTGATCTGCGTTACCCCTGCCACCCAACACACAGAGGCTGTGAAACACTGTTATCTGCGTTACCCCTGCCACCCAACACACAGAGGCGGTGAAACACTGTTATCTGCGTTACCCCTGCCACCCAACACACAGAGGCGGTGAAACACTGTTATCTGCGTTACCCCTGCCACCCAACACACAGAGGCGGTGAAACACTGTTATCTGCGTTACCCCTGCCACCCAACACACAGAGGCTGTGAAACACTGTGATCTGGGTGTGCGTTGTGCAGCGGCTGCAGATACAACGACAAGAGGGGAGGGAAGGATGTGGAGATGGAGGAGGGGAGCGGGTGCAGTGTGGGCGGGGGTTGTTAGAGAGACTGATGGAAAGAGGGAGGAGGTGGGGAGTTGGGGGTTATTAGAGGAAGTGATGAGGGAGGGGATGAAGGGGAGGTGCTGTGGGGGCGGGCATTGCTAGCTGAGGCTCTGAGGGAAGGGGTAGGGTGGCGGGGGTTGTAGGGTGTCCTGCCCTGCCCTGGAGAGCGCCTGGAGGAGGAGAGAAGCACGAGGGGAGAAAAAGGGCGAGAGATTCAGGAGAGGGAGAAAAAGGCGGCTGACGCTGCCTTCCCCTGAAATCCCCCACCTCCCCATCTCCCACCCCACCCCTCCCACCACCACCCGATACTTAGCTCCAGCTCCTGCCGTCCCCACCATCTCTACACAGACTCCCGTTTCCATGGCAATGAAAGAAAAGCCGGCCTGATGAGGTGGGTGGGCGTCGCATCGGGCTCTCCAGGGCGCAGGGTACGGTCTCAATACTCCAGGGGGTTTCCACGGAAATCAGTATTAAAGTAGGCCGCAGTCCCCCTGTTGCCGGATTAAAATGCTAGTCCGTAGTGATTTGATTAAATTCCTGACAGGGTAACAGTGAAGGGTGTGTGTCTATGTGGGGGTGTAGACATATGGGTGGACAATACTAGAGATATACATACAGATGGGCAATATGGTAAATTACTTTTCAATTCTCAAAAATATTTACCTTCAATATGCAAAATGATAAACCTGCAAAATCATGTTTACGACCTCAGCTTACAAAATAGTTCACACATTTCTCTAACACCCTTTATCAATGTGGATAAACGTATCCCTCCAGAAGGAAAAAAAACTACCCACCCAGAAATGTACTTGGATAAACAGGAGATCCTTGAGTATATGACTAAAGTGTTGGTGATTCCGGGTTAGTGGGGTGAGCAGAGCCCATGTCCGGCCCGGGAGCAGGGTCCCCGGCGGCAGTGACATAGCCCGGCCCTATACAGGTCCTGGAGGTGGTGTGACGTGGGGACCCTCAGCATCCTCCTCCAGGGTGACAGGCAACATTAACATGACATGCACCCACAGAGGGGCACAGGGTACTAGTATAGGCTAGTGTAGGGTAGGACGAATAGACAGGTGTGGAGAAAAGGGAGTGTGAAGCAGACTGGAGGTAATGACCAAGGGTTATTTGAAAGCATGCCCCGCCCCAACACACACACACACACAAACACACACACACACACCTGATAAAACATGACCCTGGACAAACTAATCACTATTACCCATAACTGTAGCAACTATAGTAGCAGTGTTTATCTGTACAAGAGGTCATATACGTGTGGAACCAGGTTAAACTTGTTGTTGTTGTTGTTGTTGTGACCCTGGTGTGTGGAGCTGGGCGGCAATCAGGGTTAGCTAGAGTTACGGGAGGAGGCTACATGATATGCATCCTGTGCCTGACATGATGCTTGTGTTCATTTCACCGTGCAGCCATGCTGAGGCCGGAAGCTTCCCCAACAGGTGGTCGGTGGTAGCTCCTTGAGTCAAACGTCTCCTCCAGTGCACTAGACATGTCAGCCTACTTAAGGCTCCACGATGACATTTCTAATTTACTCAAGACTAAATATTATAGAAGGGAAGTACTTGGGCTAGATATTGCTACTTTGCCTGTACACAGTGTGTAGAGACCCGGTGTGCGTGGTGCGGGTCTGGTGCTGTGTGACCGCTGTACAGACCATAGTGGTGTCTGTGTGAGGGACTCGGTCTGGTGCTGTGTGACCGGCTGTACAGACCATAGTGGTGCCTGTGTGAGGGACTCGGTCTGGTGCTGTGTGACCGCTGTACAGACCATAGTGGTGCCTGTGTGAGGGACTCGGTCTGGTGCTGTGTGACCGCTGTACAGACCATAGTGGTGCCTGTGTGAGGGACTCGGTCTGGTGCTGTGTGACCGCTGTACAGACCATAGTGGTGTCTGTGTGAGGGACTCGGTCTGGTGCTGTGTGACCGGCTGTACAGACCATAGTGGTGTCTGTGTGAGGGACTCGGCACGTCTACGCCGTCCTACTCAGGTGTAACTAGCACACGTGACATACAGGTAGGACACTCCGGAAGCACGTCTATGATGGCCACTCTGTGAGAGGACTGCCTGGGCAGGCTACTAGTGTGTCGGGGGGGGGGGGGTAATACAAAGGGAGGAGGGGTGTCGGTGCAGCTTTGACTGGATGCACATGGGAAAGGAGGAGAGATGAGCCGAGACGTCACGACGCCTGTAGCTGTACATGTAGCCTCCATTGTAGCTGTACATGGACATGAGATACACCCTCTATTATGTGGCTTAATTTCCAGAGTTCACTGATGGTCAACTCAAGTTCATCATTCAAATCAGATTTTTTCCAGTCATAGCCACCCACGGGTGAATTCCCTTTATGATGGAAGAACAGAACAAAGAGCCCGTCAAGCACAAGTGGCCTGGTGATGAGTAACTCATCATGTATGTTGCCGCTGACCGTGGTCAGTTACCTGACAGTAGCTATAATGTACTATAATGCTAGCACACCTCCATGTGCCAGGCCTACATCAACATCATGGGAGGCCTCCCACTATGGTAGATGTCATACTTCATATGGCCTGTGTTCATGTCACATTCCCAGGGTGGCCTTATACTCATTAGTCAATGTAGCTACTACTAGGTGCATACTGAATATGTCAACCTTTCTCAATAACTATGACCACAGTATGCAATGTTGACACCATTGCTACCTAGCCTCCACCTCCACCAGGTTGGCTGACTAGAACTCGGTGAGACTGACCACAGAGAATAGACAGGTCCCCATTTCAATGTCTAATGACACTAAAGAAATGGGGATTTTAATCGGGTACCCTAGATGCGGTGGTGGCACACCGGGCATGGTTGCTAGAGAGAAGTTTGTCGCTATAGAATCAGTGGGCGTGGTGGGTGAGTTGGGGGCAGAGGGGGATCAGTGTGTGTGTGTGGGGGGGGTGAGGGTAGGGCTACTCCTTCTGGCGGGGAGGCTGTGCAGAGGGATGCGGCAGCAGCAGCCCACCACCTGCACGACGTGCTGTGTGTGTGTGGGGGGGGGGGGGGGTAGTTACTGGAGGAGGGTGGTGACAGGGACAGGAGGAGGCAGCTCAGGGTGTTGTGCGTCTACACAATGGGCAGTGTGTGGCTGCTGGTGGTGCGGCTGCTGCTGCAGGCGGCTAACCCTGGAGCACCCCACCCTACACACCCCACCCTGCACGCCAGTTGAGGGACACACCCAGCTTTTACATCCAGGTCCTGCTGGCCTGTGGCATCTGCTCACAGGTCTGCGAGCTACTCCTGGGGCGGCGGTATTTAAGCGAGGAAAAAAGACGGGCTTGCTCTCTAAGCGTAGTTCTGCAGCAAAGTAACTAAATACAGCTACTCCAATGTGAAGGCTGAGGTGGGCAGCTCTATTACACGAGCGGCCTATAGCCCTAGAGCAGCCCCCGCCCACCCCACTTAATGACCAGGCGGCGTCCTGCCTGCTACCTGTTGCTGCTGCAGCGTCTAACCTGTTGCCATAGTAAACCCGTACAGGGGTGCGGCAGGCGGGGCGCTCACCGCTCGGGCAGGGTGCTCAGCCTGCAGCTGGGCATCCCCAGCCTCCTCCATCTTTGATTCAGACCGAGGCAGCCGCCATGTTGTGTGTTGCCATGACGACGCATCACCATCCGCTGAAACCCCCTCCCCGGCTCCCCAACCCCAGCCTCCCAGGATGCAGCAGAACCCCTCTTCCGGACGCCGGGCGTCGTCGCTATGGCAACGGGCAATCTGGGCTGTGCTGGGACCAGCAGGTGATCAGACAATACCATGGTGACTGCTGAGGGCTGCAGGTTAAAGGTGGGGGTGGGTGGGTAAAGGTGGGGGTGGGTGGGTAAAGGTGGGGGGGGGGGGGTAAAGGTGGGGGTGGGTGGGTAAAGGTGGGGGGGGGGGTGGGTGGGTAAAGGTGGGGGGGGGGGTAAAGGTGGGGTGGGTGGGACTCAAGGCGTGCAGTAACACCTGACAGACGTGCCACACCAGGGCTCCGTGTGACCAGCTTAAAAACGTACCCACCGGCCGGCAATCAGCGGAGGGAGCCGCTCACTGATCAGTGTAATCAAGTGTATCTGTGTGTGCTGCCCACCAAGCACTGTGTGCTGCCCACCAAGCACTGTGTGCTTCCCGCCAAACACTTTGTGCTGCCCACCAAACATGATATACTTCGGAGTGCTGTCCACATTTCAGAGGCATTTCTGCCCAGCAAACATAACACACTGTCCACAAGACACTGCATGCGTTGTATACATGTATCTCAATAAGACTTGACCACAAACGCCCACAAAACAACGCACCGCGTCCTTCACTCCTAAAACTATGAACGTGCCATCTCAGAGGTTGGACCCATTAGGAAAGCCTCTCGATGATTTTATTAATTGTGGCTTCGCCCATATTACACTTGGCGCAGGTCGAAATTAAGAACTACCATTTCCTTCTGCCCACCGTCCACTGGGTTTATACAGCCGATTTAGCCATATAATACAACAATGACTTCCGGTAGCAAATGACAAGTAAAGCTAAGGTATCGGCCTGGGAAACATCTTAGGGTAGCAGCATGGGACACATCTAAGGGTAGCGGCATGGGACACATCTAAGGGTAGCGGCATGGGACACATCTAAGGGTAGCGGCATGGGACACATCTAAGGGTAGCGGCTAGGGATGACCACTACCCTAGCTGAGCAGTGGGCGTGCAGCTGGTGAGGGACCACACCCTGCTCGTCCTGAACCTGATCCTGGCAGGTGGCACATAACAATCCCTGCCTCTAGTGACATAACAAGGATGTTACATTGTCTTAATTAACTTCAGGTGGGTGTTTTGCTGTGGACAAAATAATTGGCATTGAAGCAAAAGGCATCCCTTTGTTCATTCCTTTCTCGGAGAGTTTGTGGTTGTGATGTAGGCCGCTGTTCTATTAGGTTATTTGTAACTTACATTAACACTAGTTTAGAAGAAACAAGTGGTCTTGGATATATATGTCGGTCATATATCATCTTAGCATAATTTAATTTGATATGAATGTAGCCAGATGTCACCTGAAGGTTATGGGTTCTTTTACCCGCATTGACAGTCCTTATTAATTACCCGACAGGAGACCTACTTAGTTATAGAATGCAGCACATGTGTCCGGTAGCCTAGAACAAGGTCATATCTAATGCATCTGTCTCCGCCATGTGTGATAAAACCACTAGATATACAAATTTTTACATTGTAACCATGCAGCCAGTGGTCCGTGTAAATACAGTAGTTTTCTATGTAATCATACCCAGAGACTATGACCTAGAGCATGATCTGTTCATAGAGCGTAAATGGGGGTGTTCAGAAAATATACTCCGTTCCCTTGTGGCCACTTCCCACCCCTGATGTGTCATCTCTTACTGATGAAACACAATGTGTGTAGTCCATGTGTGTTCTGATGTGGCCCACAAATCACGATGAGAATAGACCATGACGACACTGGGCAGGTATGCCTACAGGAGGCATCGTGCTGTGGACACCCTTAGAGCTATGGTATTGAAGGCTGCCAGAGTAGCTTTTTTTGAATATTCAGATGTAAACTACCTTATAAAGAATGCTATGCCACTCCTTTGGTGCTACCCCCATACATACCACCCTACCCCCATCCCCTCACCCTCACACCCTCTCACCACCACATTTCTCACGCACCCTCACGTAACTGATGTCCCTATGATACCCCCCCCCCCCACACACACACAGACATACAGCTCTTCCTGCATGGATCCTAGGTGCTTGCATCTTCTTTTTGTTCTGCCGTTGACACTCATCCTACCCCACCCCCCTTTCCCAACTACCTCCCCCTCCCCACTTGTTCTTTTAATGACTTCCTCCCCCTCCCCCACCACGATTTCTTCCCTTTGCTGGCCCTATACACATGCGGCCATATCCAGCCAGGTACACGTCATAAACGCATAATGATCCACGATTCCTGAAGTATTTCTTGATCTAAAGACGGCTTCCATGAAAATTCCCAGAAGCGTTTCTGTCTGTTTGACTACCGTGAATTTGTTGACAGGATCCGTCATGCTTGACTCTGACGTAGACGTAGATGGTCTACTGACAACAGTGGACTCACCCTGTCAAAGTCTCAACGCCAATACGCGCTGTTTGTATAGACGTCCATAAGTCCTAACCTTCCTTACATGGGAGAGAAGGGAAATAGTAATAAAAAAGCTGGCCTTCCTCTGCACTGTCAGATGCAAGCTATTGAATATAATTTACGTGGGTAATTTTACATGTTCTGTTTATACTTTAGTATGAACTGTTGTTTTGAGAATTGCAAATCAGGTTTACATTGACAATCTTTACATTTACCGTGAAGGACATGCATCCACACGTCCGTATACATGCTATATACATCTGCCCTATACTCGAGGCTTTGTGTCTATCTGCTATAGTCTTCATACTCTCGTCCCCAAATCCTTCCGAAAGAAAAAAGGCTCTGGTAACAGGCACTATGACATTGAACTTCCATATCTGGTTCCTGTTGGCTGGTTCCAAGCTAACCCCAGTGACTGTCTATAAAACTGGTCTAAACCCAGCAATCCAATCTCCCTCTCCCTCTCCCTCTCCCTCTCCCTCTCCCTCTCCCTCTCCCTCTCACATTGCCTTTCCTCAAGACGTCCCCTTGCTAACATTCCAATAATGTGTCTCGGAGCGTGTCATGATAAATAAGGTGAGATTGGTAACATCTAGAAATTACAGAAGGTAAATTGGCAGTGGTGGGGTGGCGTCATTTTACGTGTTTTAATAGGTTTACTGCGTTAGGGGGAGCTAACCTGAAGTGGGGTAAGGTCAGACTGCTGTAGTGTACAGAAGTTGAATATTAGAATCAGTCTATAGTCGGGAAGGCACCGACCCAAGAGGCTATGTCGATCAGGGGCAACAGGGCGGGGGGGGGGGGGGCAGCCACGCCAACAGGTAGAGCAGGAGGAAGGTCCTCCAGTGTAGACTAGCAGTGTGCTGCATGGAGTTGACCCCCCAGGTAGGTGGTACCCCAGTATACAGCACACTACAGCAGCAGTAAGGTTACCTGTCACTCCACAGCAGTGAGAAATATGATTAGACCAACTCGAGCCTGACTCTGCCTGCCGGTGGGGATTGTGGAGGGGGGCATGCTACTCTATATGCCTTATATGTACGAGCCCACAGTGGTGTGGGAGGGTGGGGGATTACCTGGGGATTGGGTATCATGATACGACTTGGGCCCAACTAGTTCCCGGGCTAGGGGGAGGGCTCATTTGCTTAGATCCCCTGCCCATTGGATCACTACACCTACCCCAATGAACTCAAGTGAAATCTGATAGCCAAGAGGGCAAGACGGCTTGTAGTAAGACGCAGGGCCACGGCATTACAATATTGTAGAGGTGTAGGTGGATTGTTTTATTAATAAGAAGTGAGCCCCATGGCACAAAGAGCAGCAAGGTACCCTGCACTAAGCCCTCATTAAGGTAAGGGAGGGGCCGACAAAGGGTTTAGGTACACCTCACTTAGCATCTTAAACACTCCTTCATATCAAAGCAGCAGTCATTATACTATGACGACACTTTACTAACCTGAAAATCAAATAATTTAATGTCGTTCCTTTTTCTTTTTACCGCACTACTTGATTCAGAAGCCAAATTGATTTGTATTTAATTATGGAATGTATGCCTTTCAGTCGGAGAGAGAAATGAATTAACTTAGATTTGGCCAATTATAACACGGAATATTTCCGGGGTGACTCGGTCAGGAGGCCGGTGGGAATATAATTTCCTGTGAAAGAAGAAAAGAGGAATAGATGTTGTTCCGGCGCCGTAATGGTGGTGTATGATGTGTGCCTCCCCCTGGGGGGAGGGGGGGGGGTACAGGCAGAATGTACAGCAGGGGTACAAACCACTGCCAGTATATACCAGCTGACTGCAGTCCCAGAGTGAGCCGAGCACCGTTATATATATAAGAAACCCTCACCATGTCCTCACTCTTACCACTGAGTCTATGTATACATGTACGTGTACATGTTTTCACGCCCCATGTGATAATATTTTATATTGACCAGGTACACGTACCTCCAACCCGTTGCACCACACTGAGATGTTACTGCGTGGGGAGTGGGCACCCAGGGGGTAGGGCTCAGGGTATTATATCCCCCACTTGGAATTGGCTGAATTATATGAGTCAGTGGCCCACGGGATAAGAGGGTTAACATATAAATGGCAGGGGTAGACTTTGCATTATCAGAAACCACTAGTCTCCCAGTCCTGCCTGGGCATATCAGGGCCCCTTAGACTAGACGTGCCAGCTACGTGAAGGGATATACCAGGGGCACGTACAACTCATACCAGGTGTATTGGGATTAATCAGCTTATACTCATACCAATACACTGCAGCTGTAATGATATATACATGCTGAAGTCTTTACTCAGACGTCCCTTAACTTGTTGATAGAGGTTTTGCCACATAACAACCATGAACCATCTCTTACAGTATACAAGTAGTGTGATCATATCTGCCCATTGCCTAAAGATGCTGATATTACCCACAATTAACAACAGTAACCACCATGAATACAGCTAGCTCCGTGACTCATGCTCTCATAATTCAGTACATATTGAACACATTGTGATGTGAGCACGTCTACTGACCGCTTCCCACCCTACCTGATCCGCGATGCGGCCGCCCCGACATGTCGGTGCTGCCAGGGGAAGTGGGGGTGGAGGGCTGGGGGGGGGGGGGGTGAGGCAATCTCACCGGAACACCTATATATGTTTACCTGAGGGGTGTAGGACCACTTAACGTCGACGAAAAGGGGGCCACTCCCCAGGGCTTGTACATGAAGAGCCCCCACCCCAGTTATATTAATAAATGTTCAGGCCTAGAGCCCAATTCTAGACTAGAGACAGGTTTCATGAAGTAAGGGTTTTTCCCACTTCAATAGACTTATCCTAGAGCCAGGTCTGGGTATGGTTTACGGTGTTTCATGAGAGTGGTGCGTAATATAAACATGACATTGTAGAGGTCATTTCGCCCTGACCTTGCATTGAGCGTGCATTAACACGGTGTGCTGGGGGTGTTGTGAGTCGTACATGTACACGGTAACGCTACCTGTACACGTCACACGGCCAGCCCCCCTCACCGGGCAGAGTTCAATCACTATCAAATTAAACGGAAATAAAGAAGAAAGGTACATCAATGTATAAAGTTAAGTAGCACTCTGGTAGTAGATAGAGAATGTTGGTCCTTACCCCCAGCCTGCCCCCCCCTCCCCCAACCTAGTAGCAGCACCCCGCTCCACACATAATGACATCTAGCTGTAATTCAGGATTACCTGGGGAGGTGAAAGCTGCAGGGAAGGGGCTCAGGGAGGAGGAATAGAGGTGGGGTTAGATAGTTGGCAGGGCACCCCACATATCCACCCCTCTATGACGACCCGGGGCCCCATACCTTCGGGTAATTGTGCGTCAACCGGAGAACCCTGGGCCGTGGGAGGGGTGGCGGCAGCAGCAGAGGGGGTAGGGGTAGAGATCCATGAGGGGGCGGGATCCAGTTCGCTGCCAGGTTACCCCCCCGTTCCCCTAGATGCCAAACTAAAGGGGGTGTCATTAGTTTTCTTGGCAGGGGTTGGCTTAGAAACATAACCAGGTATAATAGGGATTGGGGAGGGCGGCGGTAACGTAGAGTAGGGTGGCAGTGTCCCCATGGGAACATACCCACAGGTGGGGTTTGATGAGGAGGTCTGTGACCGAGACCTGTTGATCCACACCACACCAGCAGCATAGCAGGGTTGGGGAGTGGAGGAGCCCTTCACACCTCACACTGCCTGCTGCCACCCGACTACATCCACACCTCCCACACACCCCGACAATGCTGGAGCAGCCAGTGGAGGTAAGACTTCCCTTTAGTATACATGGGTTAGACAACCTTCTTCCCATACAGGCTTCTCCACATTGGGGTTTATCTGTGTATATAATTAACATGCAGAAGAATCTTCTACACAAAGGGGGTAGCGAGCGCAATTTAAGGGGGCGGTCAGGCAAGTAAACTCAAAACGTGTCTAATCTCTATTCCGTGCAGCATAAGATACAAAACTCCACATTGGCACCAGCATGACGTGGGAGTGGTATAATATGTTATGTGCTTGAATAAATTAATCTATTATTACAAGCGTCAAGGTATATGACGGTTTACAGGGCAAGACGAACTTGGCTTTGGCCGCTTGATATGATCATAGCAAATTTCTATATTACTCTGCCCGCCCCACGGGCCCCTGCCACAACCCCCCCACCCCCCCCCCCCCCACCCCCCACCCCCACCCCAGGGGCTGGGGGACACCTGGGTCCCTCGTCCTTATCTGCTCTAATAAAGCACACGTACATGTCACTTTGCGGGTACATTTTATGTCGTATATGGCAGAGTAAAAGAGGTTGATAAGAACACGTGTGGCCACTTGACAGACCCCAGCACCACTTGCAGCCCTTGGGTGATTAGAATCCAAACTTAATAATCCTTTCTACCTGGATTAGTGGAGTACAAGACCTTGTTTGTAATACAGTAAGTCCTTAAGTATCGGGTTCATGGCGTGGTTTGTTTCACCAGAGGGGCTTTGTGCCTCCTCCCTGTACTGTGGTGCCGACAGGAACTCTGCTGCTGCTAATCTACTGCTACAGGTGTGGGCCGCAGTGGTTTGGTGTAAATGGTTCAATTTAATTTAATTCATTCTTACACGTGTTCTACCAGCGACACATTCTTCCTACCACTGGAAGTACACACCAGGCTCTTATTTAACACCAATAACTTATAGAAAAATACTTAACGACTTAATTTGATACTGAAATTATATTCAAAAAAAGGACAAGACGCTATTATCCCCTCGTGTGTAGTTTCTGAGCTGATGTCACAACAAGGGGAAATACCCTAATCCTAAAAGACCAACCATATACTTAGGTATGGATAGGTTGTACATAACTGACGGTAACTGTTGACGGTATAAATTAGTTCCAAAACATACTTAGTAATCGACCCTAACATAACTGTGAGCACATACAGTGTAATGAATTGTAGGTCGGTAGGCTGGGGGGGGGGGGGGGGTATGAGCTGAGACATGATACAGGCCTATAGGGGTACAGTGAGGTGTATCTCCAGCACATAGATACCTCCTGAGTGCCGCTACGGGTATCCAGGCCTGGAGTTATATGGGGTGCTATACATATAGGGGTGGAGAATTACTGTGAACATCAGACCGTGGAGGAAGGACGGGGTGCCGCCCGGAGTAGTCTATGTGTGTTCTAGATACCTGGGTGCTAACTATTTAGCCAGCTGGGCCTCTACACCTCCAGCGTTGTTCAAGTGGGGCCTTGGATCCCTCCCCCCTGCCCCGTGCCCATGTTTGGCCATAATTAATAACCATATTGGTGTGTGCGGCGGGTGTGTGTTGGTAACAGGGTGGACGTGTGTTGTGTGTTTGTGTCGGGAGGTGGGAGGGGGTGCGGGGTAGAAGGAGCCAGAGTCGGGTATGTAGCGGGGGGGTCGGCAATGGGGGTTAGGTGGGGGGCACAGGAGAAATAAGAGGTTTACCTGGAGGTGGTCTAAACTCCAGGTGGGGGACTTGGCAGCAGGGCCTCCAGTGGCGGGCAGAGGCCCAGACCCACCTCCCTGGACGTGGCACGATGGACCTCTATTCCCCCAAATCCCTCTTTTCTAAGTAAAGTAAAGTAGAGGGATACATTTGGAGAATACTGCGTTTACAGGGTAAGGGGGAGAAGGAATGGGGAAGATGTGACTCTGAACGCCTGAGATGCGGCCCTGTGCCCTACCACCCCAGCTCACCCCTGCCGTGCTCCATGATTTGCCCCCTGCTGTGCCCAGGAGGCCATAGTGTACGCAGGGAGGATTTAGCAGGTATGGGCGCGGCTCCACCCTGCACCACCACCTATACATTACCACCCCACCACCTCCTCCAGGGTGGTTCGACTCCAGGCCCTGTACTATCACAATGCTCACAGCAACGGGAGAAGGAAGCCCCCACCCCTCTCAGTGCAACACTCCACCCGCGCCATTCTGCCCCATGCAGTTAGGGTGGGCGTGGGGGGGGGGGGGGGGGGGGCTCACCCACAGCCCATGTATCCTCAGTGGGTCGGCTATGAGCTTTGTTACTCCAGGGCGGGCAGCCTAATACGGTAGGTAACGGTGCAACCTGCTGCTTTAAACCCCAGCTCGCGGCAGGGTGCCCCGAGCTGGGGCTGACCGGATAAATTACACTAAGCGCTTCTCGTGCTCGGTGCTGGTACACGAGTCTATGCAGTATTGGCCCGGGCCTGTCCTGAGCTCTCAACAGTGCAGGAGGTGGTATATAACTTAACCCCCTCCCACCCCCACTTGCTACCCTACCCCCCTGCCAGCACCAGCACCCACACATACTCCTGAATCCAGTAGGGGTGGACGTGCAGGGTGAGCACACCCAACATATTGGATCCTCTGACAAGACTTTGGATCCGTGCCCCTGTGAGACACTGAGAGGTGTGTGTGGAGAGGAAGGCTAACACTCGGGTGGATGCCTGTGACCTGCACCTCCCTGTGACTACCGCTATAAGGTAGAGGATACATACTTGTAGGATATATACCTATACCAGCATCAACCACCCCATAGAGGTAGGCCACCATAGCCCCATGTGTGTAAATTAACCTACAGGAGTGGTCTAACCTATACTACTAGGTCTAGTACTATTGCGTCTGATTCAAGGGTAACCTGACTTGACCTCTGTATACTAAGAGGCATTACATTGTACATACACTTGTTTCGTGTTAATGGTCTATGGATACCACAGTGTGACAATGTATAGAGTCAAGTTTGACTCAGTTATAATAGGGGTGTTGTGTATGTAAGGTCCTTATCTGGGTTGTTTTCACTTTCTATTTCACATTGAGTAGCGGTTGTATGATGCCATGTTGTGTGTAGTCGTCCTGCCTGGTCTACACGGAGGATGTACACTGATGTCTGCTGTATGGTCATGTGTCAAACACCAAGTAGAGGGCACTTACCGGCACTACATCTATGTGTCGTCTTACATGTACACATGGCCATGCCTCCATGCTGACAGTACACCTTAATAAGACAGGTATATTTACCTGTAGGTGGAGTAACTCCACCCTACATCCACCCGACTCACCCCCTGGGCACTGGGGGATTGGCAGGTGTCTGCTCACCGTGGTACCCAGGTGAGGGTTGTGGTCAGGTAAACTCAGCAACAGGTGAGACATTCAGCCACCTGTTGGCGCTCTAGGTGTCACACTGCATGCTCACCAACATCCTGCCTCTGGGCCATATCATATATGGAGCTGCACATGTTGATGTTGATATAGACAATCATATATAATACATACATATAATTCAAAATGTAAGGAGCTACAAATAGCCGGAGTATTTGGCGTTGCTGCATTGTGTATGTAACTAGTAGCGGGCTGTGGGAGGTGAGACCCTGTGGAGTTGCAGCCTCCTGAGCCGCTCCGTGTGTGTAGATGGTGGGAATACAGCAGCTTAGAGGCAGAGTAAGACACACAGATATGGCCACTTTAAACACTATAAGACTGTGACATAGATGTCGCCCCCCTCCCTGCACGTGGTGCAGAGTTTGGGGCATGTCAGTGGTAACATAACAGGTCTTGGAGTGTGTTAGGGCGGCGGGACTTGACTCCTCCACCACTAAACGGTTTAGACCTGTGATTGTGCTCCGTGTGAGTGTCAATATTAGAGCAGCACGACCCAACCACCGTGTTGTTTGAGCAGAGGCTCCCTCGGCACCACCACCTGAATGTCAGTGTCAGCTGGGCGTGAGGGGTGGGTCGGGGGTTTAGGAGGTGCGCCGTGTGGCAGAGATGATGATCACAATAATAATGACATCCCCAGCACGGGTAGGGGGTAGGGAGTTAAGCGTCTTGTGATTTCACGCCACTTATAGCAGGATCTATTCTACCCCAGGCCAAGCTGTGCAGCGAACACAGGCACACGGCTTTTGTCTTATGTCTGTTCCAGCAGTCGTCCCTAATACATGTATGTATACCACGGGGCATGTATACAACAACCACACTGTGTGTTAACTGACGATATCCCACACACCCTTCCTGGAGACTTATACCTCGTGTTCCATACACCCACTCCACCCCTCCCCTAACACTTGACTGCATCGCTAGATTCCATTCGCATCTCACCCCATCCTATAGCGGCTCTGCCCATTGTACGGGGTGTAAACTGATAAATACCACGGGATAGCAGCCAGGGGCGTTCCCTAACACATTACCCATACACGTGGGTACAATGTCTACCAGGGGATGTCACCATGTGGGGACTTACGTTAGCACCCTTCAGCCCAGGTCCCTTATCCCTCATTGTATTAAATCTGGGATCCAAGAGAATCCCACCACTGTGTCTTACCCCCCCCCCCCCTCTATACCCACGTCAGCCTCTAACACCCTCCTCTCCACATACCTACCCCGTCTTCCGCAATTCCCATCTCTCCTCCATCCAGAGGCGGGAATATGCAAATACATTATTACTTATATAATGCCTTGCGCCCATAGGTGTGTGTATGCTCAGCCCCTGCCATATGGACACGGGGCATTATGGCAGCCACCGTGTCATCCGCACCTAAGTCCACGCTCACGTCTCGCCACCGAATATTCCTCTCACCCCCCCCCCTTGTTATCGACCCTGCCACATAACATACCCATGCAGTCATGTAACCGATGTTTCTGTTGACACATTATTATTCTGGCTTTTTTCATATTCTTTTGCTTTTTAATGGTGTGGGAACTATAAATAGGCGACCCCCTCTGACATGTCCACCCTCATAAGTTATAGCCCACTCCTTGAATGAATTTCTGTGATATTCCATCTGTTATTTCAACCCCTTTACTGCCGGACTATTGGATCCCAACCAACACTTGATCTTGTCTCCTATGTATTCATATATGTATCTGGCATGGGCATTCCCTATTTTCACCCTTATTGTGTGGATTGTTTTTCTAACTATTTTTCCCATTTTCTTTTCATTTTGTTCATGGTATCTATTTTTCTCGGCTGGGTGATTGTCTGCTAACCCTGTACATGACTCAGAGTTGGGGCAGCAGCCTGTAGGTGTGTGTGGCTGCACACTGGAGGGTGTACATGAAGGGTGGCAGGAGGAGGGGAGGGTGTGGGCAGCTAAGGGCAACGCACCTCTGTGCTGCCTGCAGGGGTGGCGACGTGTTGACACATGATTGAAAGTTGGCTGCCCAGGGGGTCCGTGTTTTTAATGGGGCATTGTGCATGAGGCAGTGGACGGTCCAATGTTAACCATTACTATTTAAGCTATTACCTACCAATAGCTTATTTTGCAGGGGCAACACGCCAGCAAAGTCTAATAGGACATTATTGCAGCCCCATTGGATTGGAATTAAGAATAGGGGTGATTGGGACTTCATTTCCACAATACCCTATTATTGCCCCCCCCCCCCAGCTTACCTAATTCACCCCACAGCATTATATCGCCATAAACCAATGCCATGGGGCTGATTTGAATATCGCATATAATGAATCGTTGTAATACACGTGTTATTGTTTTACATGAACACTTTCGATACAACATACATTGTCCTACAACCCTACTGGGTATAAATACATGCATTGTAAACTGTTTAACATGTTATATACAGACTAGTACCGTATGTATAGTACACACATGTATGTGCCTCTACATGGGTACCCACAAATCTGACCATGTCGCTGGGTCGATTTTTAGCAGTAGGACTGTGTCATTGTGTCGATTTTTAGCTATATAAGAACTTAGAGAAAAATCCCTGTGGGTCGATTTTTACCCCTAATTTTCCTGTGTCCGTCGATTTTTAAAAGGGCCTAAAAGGGCCGTGTCGCCGTGTCGGCCGTGTCGATTTTTACCCATATAGAGGCACATGTATCATTTGTATTGTGCCATTAAAACATATGCCACTTGGGAATTTATTATATGTGAAACTATATGACGGGTGTCCCACATGCAACATGAGATAACTATAATAACGACATATCCATAACAGGTGCCTGAGTCTAATAGTACAATTAATATGAGACCACAGTATGACATGAAGGCGCATACATGTATTATACATATTTACAGATATAATAAAATACTCCCAATGGACCAGGGTTTACCAGGCCGTTAGGATTTATACAGGTGTGTATGTCACCATAATCGGCACCAAAGTCCTATATTCAATAGCTATGAGTCCATGGGAGTATTTTGGGATTCATGGTTAATACCCAAAGATTCCATAGGTGCCCGGTCTACAAAAATGACTTGGGGATCACCCAGGGGCAAACACTACAGACGGACATCAGTGTAAGGACTATATACAGAGACGTGTATACGTCCTTAGCCTAATGCTGGGTACTCGGGATGGTGCAGGGACTGGGTGTTGGCAGGCTGTGAGATGGGCGCTGTGGGTGGGGTGGCACGTCTATGGTGTATACAGGCAGCACGTGCAGGCAGGGATGGGGGCTGACCACTGGTGCCCTCTGGAGGGGTTGTGTAGGGTCACCTGTCTTATGTAACACCTGGCCGGGATCCAGACTCACGGGGGGGGGGGGGTGAGGCAGGGTGGCCGACGCGTACAACTAGTGTTATACTACTGTATACCGCAACCAAGCTGCACTTAAACCACAGATATCTCCGCCATAGGCCTTAAGGTGCTGCAGGGGAGTGACTTGTTTCAGTTTGTGTAATCACCTGATGGGAGGTCTATACCACGCCGCAGGTAATCATCAGGTGTAGGGGGAGTGTGGGAACAGGAAGAGGTGGTTACCTGGTTTAAGTACCCGTCCAAAGGTTACAACTAAAAACAAAGACATGCAGGCACACTCAATCCTGCGACATGATTCGTTGTGATGGGGGAACGTGACATTTTGTTCATTTTTTGACTCCTTGTTTGGGGGATCAGACTAGGGGTCAAAGGGTCGGCTCTATGTGTGTGTGTGGGGGGGGGGGAGTCCCCGGGGAGTGGGCTGATTGGGGGACACCTGTTGTAGCCTGCAGCACATATAGCTACATATAGGGGGCATACCTCAGGGATGACTAGGTTTTAAACCCAAATGACATTTTCTTTTATCTTACTGTTGACATTTCAATTTTATCATTCTACAACAGTACAAGAGTAACACAGTTTTTTTAATACCATCATTTCCTACGATATTTCCAGCTGAGTAGTTTGAACTGTGTGTGTTTCCCTTCCATACAGGGGCCTACAGATGTTTGTCTATGCATTGACTTACTGCCCTACTAGGTGTGTACTATGTATTTAACTCAGCCCTGTGACATTCACAACGTGGGCATGCGCAGTCCATGGACACTCGCCACGCACAACCTAAATACAATTCCCCAATGACGGACCCAATGTTGAGTAGACATTCAGGACCTGGCATGGCGTAATGGTTGCAGGGTAGCACTGGGCGCCCGGCTGGGCACAGAGGGTAAAACAAGGGGTACAATCGATGTGAGAGATCAATGTGTGCGATGTCAACCACATTGACTTAGTCCCCACCCTGCCTGCCCTACCTCCCCCACCCTGCCCCTACTACCCCCACCCTCCCCCACCCCAGGTCACCCCACCCCTGTATATAACACCGGGTGGATGCCTGAATCCACCCACTCCACCTCAACGCCCACCTGTGGCATTCATTTAGGAGTTGATCCTTGTGGCACATTATACATTTTTCCACCCTTCACTTCTGCACTATACCTCGGAGGCCGCCATTCTGCATGATGCTATTCTACACGACCCGATACTCAGGATTGAGTTTTATTAGCACAGGTGATGCCCCTCCTGTACCACCCCATCACCCACCTACAGCATCCCTATACACTCACCCCAGAGAACACATATACACGTACCACTCACGTGCTAGCTATAACACTTGAAGCTGGTTTTATTCTGCGCATCATATAGCTACACACCAATCAAGGTATCATGTAATATTATATATATATATATATATATATATATATATATATATATATATATATATATATATATATATATACATATATATATATATATATATATATACATATATATATATACATATATATATACATATATATATATATATATATATATATATATATATATATATATATATATCTGTGTGTGTGTGTGTGTGTGTGTGGATTTAGTTCTCAACTTGTATTACCCCTCAAGATACATTTAGTGCCATAGTATATATGGAGTCAATATGTGGATGGTCCTCCTGTCCTAGAATACTATAAGGGAAGTGCCAATATATGTTGATATATGAGTTAATTTCGCCTACGGATATGTCTCTAGTATCCATACTTCACAGTTCGCCTACCTATACATGACTCCCCCGGCTGCCCGGGCAGTGTTGGGCCACCTGTAAGGGTTAAACGGGTGGAGGTAGATTCCCTTAATCAGCCGCCATGGACAATAGTGAATAGACCAGTCCAACTGTATTGAACTGCGGGTTTAGACTTGCTCCACGGCCCCTCTGTGTATTGTGAATACAGATGTGCCCTTTTTATTGGCCTCCCCACGGTGCCTTGTTTAATGTGGTTGTTGGGGGTGAGGTGGACGACCATTGAGGTGGGGAGGGGGGGGGGGTGTACTGGGGGTACACGTGTAGCGGGGGCCGCACGTGGGTGTGTAGCTGTATGTGTGCATCCCGCGTGTTGCCCCGTCTACCCGACACGAGCAGCCCGGGATGTAGTAGGATGGGGAAAAGGGGGTGTTTAGCAGGGACTGCAGCAGCAGGGTGTTTATGGACGAGACAGGGGCAAGGTTAGGGGTCTGGGCTGCGGGTTGAGGGCGCGGCCACACAGCTCAGTTGATTTGCGTCTAATTGTTGACCATGGCTGGCGGCGGGGTGTAGGGAGGGTGTGGGGTCCACCTGAGAGCCTCTCCAGTACACCAGGGCATGGATCCTGAGCGGGGAGCTGGCTCAGCGCCAGGACTTAGGGGTTAAATGAAAGGTCGCGACCTCGGTTTCAACCCTCGCACCCTGGAGACCAGCGATAATGGTAGAAAAGGGCACCGGAGGTCTCGTGGGTTATGTAGGACTCAAATTGATTATGGAACACGGCCGGGGTGACTGCAGTGGTGGCGGCGGCTGGAGTAGGAGCTATACGGGTGTGGGGGTGGTTTCTATACCAGTTAGCACTCACACTGCTGTATAGGATCCAGTCACCCCACTTACCCCTGCCCCTACTCACCCGCGCCGCCGCTGTTGTTGTTCCGTTGTATGTACATGTATGTAGGGGACCACAGCTGGGGACAAGGTTCACCAGCAGGCGGGGTGGCTATTAGTAACGAGGCAGCTCACCCAGCTGCATGGGAGGCTCTGGACACCACAGTTGGCCATTGTAGACATCCTGAAGGGATCCACAGCTTTGGAGCAGGTATTATCACATGGTACCAAGGGACTTTAGGATGTACTATACCGGGGTATGTTACTTACAGGGATATACCAGTTATGGAGTCTCAAACATTGATGTTCACTCCGCCTTAGATACCCTGATGTGAGGTGAGGGAGTAGTCCAGGTGATATGTGTTACACCATATGTTACATAGGACGTGTGCCATAAACCCATCTACATTAAGGCGCACCTGTGTGATCA
Organism: Harmothoe impar; assembly: GCA_947462335.1. NCBI lineage: Eukaryota > Metazoa > Annelida > Polychaeta > Phyllodocida > Polynoidae > Harmothoe > Harmothoe impar. The sequence continues at coordinate 61,618,927 of OX381710.1, read as the reverse complement.
CTTTACAATCACACCATGCCGCACAGTGCTGGTGTTACAGCCCAGGAGGCAGTACAGGTGTAACTCTGCGGGGTGCCTCCGCCCCTCCTCCAGGTGTTCTACCCTGGGTGCTACACTACACAGGTGTCAACGTATGCAAGCTCATACAGCCAGCTTCTACTTCCATGTCGACGTCGTGTTTCCTCCAGGGTAGCACCTGCCTTATTATCACCCACCCTCCCCGCCCACCTGCTGCTGGCCTGTTACCACTGCTACCTGTAGTAGGTGTCCGCGTGTAATGTGTGCAGGTTGCTATATTATAGTTGTGTCCACATGGCAACATCATGTGAACTGGTTAGCACCAACTGCTTCAAGAAAACTCAAACCTCAAAGGATGTCCGGCCCAATATTCACAAGGGGTGGTCATTATTTAACAACAGGAGCCCCCCCCCTCCCCGCTGATAAATAATGACCACTCCCTCCTTACATATTTGACATGACTAGTGATCTCGATCCCTCCATGTTTTATAACAGAGTTGTAATTAATTGATGACATAACGTCACCCTCTGGAGACTTGTTATTCATGTTTGGTGTGTTGTGTACTTGCAGGTATTGGGCAACAAGAAGTGTGACGGTCGGCCTAATATGATGACCACAGTGGTAACCAACAACGCCATGAGTGAGCCGCAGCCCCCTCAGCACGCGCCCCAGCAGCGGACGTCGTCCTCCCACAGTGGCAGCAGCATGAGTAAGTCCATCACGCGCCTGCTGCAGCACTCCATCCTGCAGCTGTGTAACGAGCACATCGGCTACACGCACAAACTGCAGATCCTGGGCGTGCTCTGCATGACGGTGGACGACGAGCAGCAGGAGCTCGTCGTCAAGGTCAACAACACTCTCAAACGGGTGGGACCCGTCACGGGGCCCAAGGACGCCGTGCACCTGGCGGCGGCCGGCATGCCGCCCAGCGTGCAGACACTGACGTCGCCGCCCAGCTCACACCCCCACCATGTGGCCGCCATGTCGCACCACCACCCCCACAGCCACCACCACCAGCACCACCCGCACCACGCCCAGCCGCACCACCAGGGCACCGACCTCAGTCTGCACGCCCGCATGACGTCACGTGACGAGCCTCGCTCCCACCCGTCCAGCCCGGCGCCCAGCCCCGTGCCGCTCAACATGTCGGGCCGGAAGTCGCACGGCCGGAAGGGCTCCAACCCGACCAAGGTGCAGCAGGTGGTGGAGGAGAACCCGCTGGACACGGACGACGACGACGACGATGAGGAGGAGCCGCTCACCATCATGCCCGAGGCGCCTGAGGCCACCATGGGGCGCCTGGAGTCGGGTCCTGCCAGCCCGGCCCCGCAGCCCGCCGCCTCCTCCACCCCCACCTCGTCCGGCAAGTACCGCGGCCCCGGTTCCGGTCCTTCCGGTAGCGCCAAGCGCAAACCCAGCCACCAGTTCCGGGTGCCGCAGTACCCGTCCCCCGCCGGGAGCCCCTACATCCGGTCGCTGCCCGAGTCTACAGGCAGCCCGTACACCCTGGAGGAGGGCACGGACCCTAGCGGCGCGTCCAGCACGGGTCGGGGCGCGCTGACCGGGTCTTCCTCCTCCAGCAGCAGTAGCAGCAGCGGGCACGGCATCAGCCTGCCCATCTACGTGGCCGGCACCTACAGCGCCCACGACCAGGACGGCCAGGACGACCAGCCCATCAACCTGGCCGCCGGGTCGTCAGCCAGCACCTCCCCCTCCCTCAGCCGCCCCCCGCACAACGGCATGCTCGTCATGAACGGACGCGACTCCCGCGAGGGCTCCCCAGCCTGCTCCTCCGCCAACGGCGAGCGGCCCGGAAGTACGTCCAGCCTGCACCAAGGGCGCGTCAAGGACGAGCCGGACGAGGACTCGGAGAATGAGTACAAGGAGCACCTCACGTCGCTGGAGGAGTACGCGCGCGCTAACGTGGCGGCGCTCTTCTCGCCGGCTGAGGTGGCGGACCGCGACGCCCGGATGGAGGGTCTGCACGCGGCGCTGCCCTACTCGGGTATCGGCATGTACCTGCCCCGGCAGCGCTTCGACTCGCCCTCCCCCTCCCGCCTGGAGCCGGGCACGGACAGGGACGGCCTCAGCATCAAGTACACGTCCACGGGGCCCTACACGGTGGGCGCCAACGGCAAGGACGTCAGCAACAGCTCCCGCATCAAGGACATCATCATGTACGACGACCAGTCGCCGCTGTCGGCGCAGAAAGGCGCGCGCATCGAAACGGACTACATCGTCGACAAGCTGGGCATGGACGGCCGGAAGCGGCGGCGGCGCGCCCCGGAAGATCTGCTCACCCCAGAGGAGATCGCCGAGTACCTCGGGCAGCCGGAGCGCTCCGACTTCAACTTCCGGTGCAAGTACTGCTCGGAGGAGTTCGACAGCATCACGCGCTACATCCACCACACGTTGGCGGCGCACCAGGCCTACATCTGCCACCAGTGCGGCAAGAGCTTCACCACCAAGAGCAGCCTGCTCAGACACCGACCCATCCACACCGGCATGCGCCGCTTCGCCTGCAGCATCTGTAAGAAGACCTTCTACCGCAAGGACAAGTGCAAGGCACACATCCGCCGCCATCTTGGCCTGCCGTCAGGGGCGGCGGTGCCGGCAGACGCCGACAACAACGTGCTGGAGACCTCGGCGCCCCTGGTGGCCGACCACAACAGCAGCAGCAGCCAGTTCCCGTCCCCTGTGGAGGCAGTGGACGTGGACTCGCCTTAAGCCGCTGCTGCTGCCTGCTTCTAGGGCTCCTCATAGAGGAGGCCTATTGTTATAACTCCTCACCTAATTCACAAGGCAACTTAGCTGCAGGCCGGACTGGTGTGTTAGCCTGCTGTACCTTACTGTCTGCCCTGGCCGCCCAGACAAACCACAGCTCAGCACCCAAACACTGTCAGGGCCAGCCTAGAAATCAAAAACAGAGACATTTACAAAATGTTGTGACCACTTGTTGTGACGATGTGCCTATATCTCTTATCATCATTATTATTATTACTACAACTCGGCCAGGGAGTGGTTGACATTTCTCTCTACACACGGATTGCCTGTTGTGGTTTGTTTTTACTGAAGTGTGTGTGTTTTCAGTTTTCTTTCTACGTATCCATGGTGATAGTAGACAAGAGAATATAATTTTCTGATGAGTGTACACTTCAGTCTCGTGCGTGCTGCAGTTAAAAGTATATATTATATAAGCCAAGGGATAACTACCTATGGTGATTTCCGGAATGGTGCATAGTGACCCCTGTACCCAGAATGACGTTGTATACTATAATAATGTTATATATTCTAGATTTGTGGTGAGCCTTCTGATAGGCATATTGGAGTATATTTTTTATTTGGTCCTATTTGATATTGACTACAGGGACAGAGTGTTGATATATATCATATATACATACATTATTTGACTATTGCCTACAAATGTAATTGTGTGACGTTTGGGGTGGAGTGACGTAACCTGCTGACGTAACATAGACGTAGCCTGACGCTTCTTGGTTCTCATGGTGACGGCCATAGTGACGATTGTTATTATGAGTAGACTATAATTTAGCAATCTTGTTGTTATATGAGTAATTTACACAACCTGTTGTGGACCGCTCTGTGGGTGGATAATTATGCTGTCAATATGGCGAAAATGCTTGATATAATGAGTATATAATTGGTCTAATTATGAACATGGTAATATGATGCCAGCCCTTGCTCACAGTAGACTTGGATTCCTCTTTTACCCTTTATGTTTGATTGGTTTACATCTTGGTGGTTGTCATGGTATCGGTGCCAGTGCTCATGGTGATACATAGCTATAGGTAACATGAAGAGTAAACTGAAGATATGAGTACATGTACTGTGTACATGTCATGTTGTTGTGTTGCACAGAGAGCAGCCTTTGCCACCTCTCTAGGTTGTGATCAGGTGGGACAGGTGTAAAGGTGTCTGGTAGGTGCATGGTGATATGAATCTACACTATAGTTAGCTTCTCCCATATAGGGGACAGCTCGGGAACTGGACCATTTTCCTTCTATAATAAAGGGTTTCAAAAGGGTAGCAAAGGGCAGTGCATGTGCTATCTAAGCCGTGGGTCCGGTATGGATCTCTCTAAGCAGCTAGGGCTCCAGGTCGAATGATCTTTTTGTCTATGTGTATATTTATGTCACTTTTTTTCACGATTATGTGTATTCTGGTCAAAAGGCAAAAGAAACATTCTTTACAATAGTCATTCCAAAGTGTAGAGTAGGGCATGCGAGCAAAATAAAACACAATGACGGTCACAGCTTTAAAACTAGGCCTAACAATGCACAACCTATCGGTGTATGATAGCACAGAAGTTAGGTCACTATACATAAATTTGCCAAAACTGACTATTATGTCATAAGCAGAGATATATTTAATGGCAACAAATTCCTCTAGCTAAGATATCAAGAGGGAAAACGGCCAAATTCTTCTATAATTGAGATGTTTGGTCCTAGATAAAGCTTAAAGTGGGACCAGGGTCTACGCAATCAGTTCTCATTGTGCTCTGTGTATATCAAATTAGTTTCCTACTTTACTGAAGACATAACTCAACGACAAATCCCTCAGGAGCATGCACATTTTAATGGGCCTAGCTCCGACTTCTTCTGTGCTGATTCCACATTTTATATCAACCTCCAGTTGATGTATTTCTAGGAGTGGACCATGAGATGATGTCGTGTTCCTATTCTGGAGTTTGGAGTGTCCCCTCACTCGTCTTCGTGTGCATGCTGTATACTGTGTGATACATGTGATGTATTTTACCAGTACTACGAAGGGAAGGTTCTGTTTTTAGGTCATAATTTGGATTTTAATTTCAATAATGACGTACAGTTCTTAGTATATATTTATAAATATATATTGAGAATTCAACGTAAATTTGTGTGCCATTATCTTGTTTTCATATACCATAGGTTTCAGGTGTTGTGATATACAGTCTGTACATATATGTATCTCGCCAACGCGACTATCCAGTCCAACAGCAATCACATGTACCAAAGATAATAGAACTAGTAATGAAAAACAAGTGTTATAATCAAGTTACTAACCAAAATCTGTGTATGCCATTTAGACACTGCAGAGTGCTAGTAATAGGGAATACACACATTAGATGATCAAATCACAACTAACTGCGATTAGAGACCTATAACAGCTATGTAGAACTCATGATAAGTTATAGATTCCTTATCAGGAAGAATGGTGCTTTCATGGGCTTAAATTATGACTATTTATTGATTAGATAGAGGCGATGTATTTATTTAGGGCCCGGGACCTAGTATAAATACATGTACAATATCCAAATACTATACTGTGATGACGATACATCAGGGTGCAAGTTTAAGGCCGTATCCTTATCTAAAGTACGATCTATCAACAGTAGCACAAAAACAACTCCAAATACTACTAAATCAGCATTGAAAGGGGATTCGGGAAATATGTTTGGTTTGTAACAAAAGAGGATCAGGCCATGGGGAATAGGGTATTATTAATGATCTCAACGGGTAGGGTGATATTGATTTGTGTGTGTGTCATGGTTGGTCAATTTCCCAACATTTTTAATTGCGTCCATTGTTGGTGGATCCGTTTTATTATCACTTGTTACTCTGGTTCAGCCAAATGGATCAGGTTGTGGTTACTATGTGTGTCATATATTTGGTGTTATATTACCATGATTTTTTTTATATATTGGATTCCTCCAATGTTAATTACTCACCTTGCCTTGATTGTTATTAAGACTTCATCGTCATTCCGCTTTGCACTCTCTGTATGGTGATAGCCGTTACCAAGAACTCATAACTGCATGAATAAACAAAGCATGCACCCAGGGCTTATGATGACACTTTACATGGAGCACATGCACGGGGAAATGGTCCAGACGTTCTGAGTACTTGTAAAAACAAAGACAGAGGTGTCTGTCTGTTGATGATGGAGAGGGTAAAAAGTAAATACTAGTTTTAGTACTACAGACACCTGGGGGACTTGTATTGTACAAAATAAGTTGATGATTCACTTTGAAAAATTGATATAGGTGACTGTTATTCCATGTATAGTATGTCTTTTAGAGGTGATGTGGAGACAGACCATGGACTTATAATCATTCTGTAAAGACCAAGAGGGGAGGTGGTGTACCTCCCCCTATGGTTAAACCTGCTGTACATTTTATATCTTGATAATGGTGTCTAGGTTGAACCTGAACCTCATTGTATACAGAGACTATAGGAGGTGGTGAGCCCCAGGTTGCCGCTCAATACTATATATTATTGACATTGACAAGACGATGCCTTTCTCTGCCCTCTAGCTCATGCCAGTTTGTACAGAATTAGTACGGTCCTCCTGTGGCCAGGTCTGTCGTACAGTATAGAGAGTTAATACTTTACTGTGTATCATCACAACACACACTCACATCGCGTTACTATAGCGACGCAGGTGGGAAACATAGCTGCCATAACTTAGCTCATCATGACTTCGGCTGAGAGCAGGACACAGGGGTATCAAACAAACACAACTATCATAATGATTATTATATATACTATGGTGATTTCATGTTTGCATGTCAATGTCTAGGCTTTGGTCTGTTACATCTGCAAACAGCATCGTGCATTCCTGTTAACTTTGGCTTTAATTTTGAATTAATTTTGTTTTCGTGGAGAATAGACATCTGTATACTAGATATTTTGATGTTGTTTTGATATTTTCGATCATTAAATTATTATCATTTGTACCTATTTGTTCATTGTTTTGCTGCTTTGACTTGTATAGTAGATATTAGTGGATGAGTACACACTTACAAAATGCCCATTTTTATAGGCCTCTTACCATACTACACATATTTACCACATACAAGAAATGATATAATTTGGTGTTGTCCGAAACAGCATGCCACATAGTACTTGTTTCCAACCAGTGACCGATGTTGTTCAATGAAAATGTTGTCAACATCAATGTCGTGGCTAATACTTCTTTTGCTATATGCCCCCTCCCCTGACCACCACACCTGCATGCTCTGAGCCGGTGTCATGACGCCCATGTGGCAGTTAGCCTCTAGGTGAGTCCTAGTGTTAACCATGACCAGTTCTTAGTTGTCTCCCTTAGTCGTTCCTGCCCCACTACGCATGCGGCCTACACACATGCATCTATACATGAGGCTAGGAAGGCCGTGCCTGAGGGCGCTTTATTTTTGATACCCAACAGCGCCGGAAGGTGACGCCCCTGTCGGTCCCACAACGAGGCCGGCCATTTTGTACACTATGGGTCCCACACTTTGATCTACACGGGCATGCCCATGTTAATAACGGGTCAGAGGTCTGTCCCTTTTGGGGCCTGTTCCTGAAAATCTGCAGCAGCTGTAATACCAAGAGGTCCTGGCTATTACATACACAACCACATGTCGTTATTCAGGAAGTAGTGCATCTGTTTTGATTAAGCCTATTCATTTGGCAGATGTATTTTCATATGTTCAGTTGAAAGTAAGATATACATACACGACTTATGGATGACCAAATGCTTTATAATACATTGTAACTACTGGAGGAGGGGGATGAGCACATATATCATGCCCAGGACATATCCTTAACCTCGCCCCCCATCCCCCCCTCCAAACACAGACAGTGACACACTCACGTAGCTTGAGACCCAGCTAAGCCTCCATTCCCAACACACCACCATCATATAGGCCAGCAGACAGTACAGGACTTTCCATGGTAACCATCCCATAATTTAGAACTAGGCCAGGCATGTTAATCACCCACACCCTGTTTGGTGGTTTATTGTGCTGCGGTTTCTCTATAGTGAATTTGATTCCTCTCATCGAGCCGCCATGGAGAGCTCTCAACTAGATCCGGCGTGCACACATCATAACAATAACCCCACCATACCACCATACTAGTATGTAGAGTCTGCCCAACTATCAACCCTCCGGTGGTGGAATGGGCTACTAGTATGCCCCTTGTCGGTATGATGCATGGATGCAGCCCTGAAACAGGGCATAGCACATTAAAGTGTGATGCGTCCCTTAGAGGGTTAAGTCGCCATACCTCCAACACCATGTGCAGTTAACATCAATATACCCAGCAGGCGGCGGGAGCTGACCGTGATGGGTTTAGCTGAATGTGAAGAGGGACAGGGCAGGAGGGGTCGTGCAGGGGGCCATGGGCGCGGGGCTTTTGTTTTACGACATGGCCTATTATTGAGAGGCGGGGTTGGCTGGGGGCGAGCCCCGGGGCGGGGTGGGTGGGTTTAATGGCTTGATGAGCTTCTCCTGACGCTAATATTCTCATGGTGCTGGAGGAGGTGGTGGCGGTACCCTGACCACGGGCCGCCTCAGGTGTGTGGCGGCCCCCTGCGGGGTTATTCCCATGGAGGACGCGGCCACATGTCAGTGGGCGACACGACTTTAATGGTCCCGGCGACGTTCCCTCCCCGTCACCGGTCTGCATATTCAGTAGGGATGTGGGGGGGGGGGGGGGTGCTCCACTACCACACCCATGACAAATGTCCCCCATGCCGCTGTCCTCTACCCACCTGTGCACCTATCTGGTCATCTCTCAGGTAGACATCACAGCCGGCCTGCCTGGCCTGTCAGCCTCCCACTCAGCTTGATATTCACCACCCTCTGGTACTTATAGTCGGCCATTGTACCACCTAGCCTGCCCGACAAGCAGCACATGAGATCAACTCCATGCAAGCATTTACTAAATATAAAGAGAAGGTGTATGTCTGCAGGAAACATTGAAAGATATTCTGTCCCTTCAAACCTGGCCAGAAAAGGAAAGTGAGTGAGCCTATTCCATATGCCCTACCACATTGCCTTTTCTATAGACACCCAGTTTCTTTAACTATCAAGATAAGCCCCCGTCTACAGTAGTTTATATCTCGTTATGGGTATTCCGTGGCATAGGCCTACACCACGCCCCAGTGCGATACGCCAGAGTGACGTCAGTAAAGTGACGTTGTTTAATCCCCAAGGCACATCTTCTATTCAATACACCAAAAGGCTAATATGAATCCAAACGGTATTGCCATGCATCATGTCACCCCCCCTACCCCCACCATGGAGGCTGACCTTGCCGTGCCCCAAGGTGAGCCGGCACACCTCGTTACCTGCCGCACCAGCTGCTCCCATCCGGAGCCACTTAAACCAGGCCTCAGACAATGCACACAATTAATCGTCGGCTGAGTTTAAAGTCACCCCTTACGTGCCGTCAGGACAACATTGTGCGCGCTGTGGCCGCCCGTATGGGGCAGATAGCGACAACAACAGCGGGCACGGCCTTTTAAAATGCTAGAGAGAGAACCACCATGTCGGTGTATCATGTACCCCGCCCGGCACGCACACCAGCCCCGTGCCCCCGTTATGACGGCTCCTCCAGGCGGGGGGCGGGGGGGGCGGCACCTGGTGGCAACACGTGGAGGCCGCTACACTCAGCTCCAGGTGTGTCTGTCTGTGTGTCGTCGTTACCATGGTGACACGTGCAGGTCGGGGTGATTGCTGCTCTGACGTCACTATTTACGTCACTTGTCCCACGATGCAACAGGGTCCCCTGTTGGCAAGGGTGGCAGACGTATGGCAGGCACTGACGAGACGTCAAAGGCGTATGAGGGGTGTACAGGTGGGAGGAGAGCAGGAGGGAGGAGGTTGGGGAGGGGGGTATGGTCAGGTGCAACTCCATGAGCAACTGATTCGTCCCTTTCACACATTCTTGAAAGGTGAAAAAGAGATAGGTGGTGATGGTCGGGAATGATAAAAAAGTTAGGTCTAGTAGTAATACCTCCCTAGGGCCGGAAATCGTACCTGGGCGGTAGGCAATTTCCTCTCCTGTGTTACTGGAATCCTCGCAGGTCGTGCAGTGGTGGCGGGAGGAGGGGTCTTTTCCAGAAACCTGATCATATCATTTTCTTACATTTTCCCCTATCGTGATTAAACTGATAATACGTGTCAACCCAACTGAACATATGAAAAAAGGTGTTAACCTTGTACTTAAACATCTAATTGGCTGCAATCAATACCAGGTGAGCTGCTCACCCATACCTGTGTAGGAGCTGCTCGTCTATAGCGCTCTACAGCACTTGGACATGCTAGTGCTGCCCTGGGACAACCAGTGTCCAAGGCCGACGGTAGACGTGCATCCCTATTTCCCTCCGCTATTTGAAATCAGTATGAACAATGAAAGTAGACTGTGAACACACCCGATTCCAAATAGACACTAGTTAGTGAGACATTATACTGTATAGAGGTACTCTGGTGACAGATTACACAGGTACATAGACAGGGGGTAACAGCTAGGTAGTTTCAGGGGTAGGATGTGTACCCCCGACCACTTTTATGGTGACCTGTCCTTCTTACCGAACCATTCCATCATGTTTTACAGCACATATAAATAATCCAGTGATGTAGCCTGAAAAGTGTATATTGTCCGTTGAATTGTATATCAAGTAATGATTCGGTGCCGTACTGTTGATCCTTTTGTCATGTGTATACTACACACAGAGACCCCTATGATAGGGGTGTATATATATAAACGGAATAAAAGGGCCTGGGTATAAACAATGTATGTAGATCAAAATGGAGAAGAATGGTCAACTGACGTACGCAGTAGAAGACATGTTGGTTCTGTTGGTGTTGTTTACACGGCAACACTTGTCTCCAGTTTTCTTAATCAAAATGTGTCAGTAGCTTTAATATTAGAGTGCAGACCATGATATATAAACAGTCTCATCTCCAAGGAACTGAATATACAGGACTTGTAATGACGGCCATTGTGTATCCTTTGACACACACATTAGACCTTTACAAATCAGCTTAAAAGATGACCGATGTGATGGCACTGAGTATAGAGACCAGGTTAATGTAAGTGGCTATATATGAGCTGTCAAATACTACATGCATGGAGTAAGTTATACTTTTCACTATGTGCTTTGGTTGACTGATGAATGATAAACCTATACTACAAAGGCTTGGACCATGTGCAGGGTGGTGCAGGATCTAGATGTTGAACCCCACCCAATCTTACTCTGGTTGCTAATGTATTTCACTTTTCCCACAACCATGTCTGTCATCGCCACAGCCCAGTGCATGGCGTAACAATTCCGTGTCCTGTAGGTGGGAAGATTGCTAATAGTATAGACCTATAATTGACAACGATCAAAACGTCATGAATTTAGATATACAAACTGCACTTTTATACAGCTAGATATACATGAACAATACAGTCGTCATAGATACGAGATGTACAGGGTGTAAACAGGTATATTATATAGTTTTGACAAATCAGAAAATGAAATAATGAAAAACTGCTGCTCACTCAAAAATGAAAACATTTTTTCTGAAACCTATGGGTATTGGTGTTTTTTCCTACGTTGCTTATACTCTGAGAAAGCCCTGTCAAAATGTCACATCGAGGCAGTTAATAGCTCCTTTGATAAGAATATATATCTCTACTTATTGTGACATGACAAACAGTTTGTACAGACCTGTTCCTGTTTTCTGGTGACTATCATGTATCAAGGTGAAACAGTGTGTGATATGTATACATATAGAACTGTTTTCTGATGAGAAGACAGAAAGTACTTTGGTTTATCAATCGCCTGCTAATTCTATCCAAGAGTTTACCCTGTATAGCTGACATGTGTTGATTATGAGAGGTAATACAACGCTAGACATATTGTCTTATTGATGATCCTGCCACAGGATGATTCTATACACAACCACACCTTTCAACTGCTATATTATCGAAATGTTTATGTCATTATTGGTTAAGGATAAAGAAACTCAAGTTGAACGTAATTTCCTTTGCCCTACATCTACTGCAATTTCTGCCCAGACTATAGTCTCTCGAGTAAAATTGTACATATGGAATCATACTCAATTGTCAAGTTTGATGATGTAGGTCTTGTGTTGGTGTGACTGGTGATATGCACATGTGTCCATGGTAACTGATAAACATGTCTAAATTCGTGTTAATTACCACAAGGTGTGTTTTAGTTACACTCATGTTGGTTTTGGTACCTGAGAGAATGCCCTCAGTAGAATTATTAGCATTATTTTAATTTGTAGAATAATTTGTATGGGTTAATTTTGTGAGTGTGTATTATGATAACAATGTGACTTATTCTGAATCCCCCTACCCTGTATTATTAATAATTATTGTCAATCAGATCCCCTCCTGAACGTTCCATCATCATAGTATGGTAATAGGCCGACATATATACCGGGTAGTTCTAGTTTGTCAAGACAATAGAGTAGGTTAGAATAGGTTCAGACTGATTTCAGTCTGCTTCTAGCAACGTGCCACCTCCACTGCTACCTCAGACTTTACATCAGAAGCAACAGTTTGTTAAAGCAGTTTCCTATTGTACAACTGATCAGTACACTAAAACGCCTCAACCAAATCCCCTACAAGGGGCACACTTTACCCTGTTATCAACCTCAGGTGTTACACACTATAGTGTCACTCTCAACATCACCACTTATCCTTGCCAAGCGACTTGCCATTGATGGCTCAAATATATTTTCTACTAAAACTAACCAAATACTGTTATAAATGTTCATGAGCAGTTCATACGAAATCAACATGGGTATATTTGTTATTAGCTAATGTTGTTGATTGGAAGAGGTGGACTCAGAGGATTCATTAGAAGTGAGGCCACCACATGAGGTGTAGACTGGCTGGGTTGTCACACACAGTGTATAGGGATGGAGCAGGGTGTGGGGGAGTCACCTCATGGGGTGATGAGATATGGAAATAATATGCTGAGAGTCTGTGACCAAAAGCTGATGTCATACATGTATACAGGCAATGCTGAGTAACCCATGTGACCCAGTAAGGGCTGAAATATGGTGGGCTATGGCCGTAGAGGTATTGAGACATTCCCCCAGCTCCTGCTGGTGTTGGAGCCGGGGGGGGGGGTCGTGTGGACAGAACTGTGGGTGTAACAGGGAATATATCTAAAGTTGGGTGGAGGTAGGCGACATTTACATGTAGCATACACCACAGCCCCACATTTATATACAAGGAGGCATAGACACATCCTCCAACATACCCACAACACCAGAATGTCACCCCCCTCCCCCTCCCCCCTCCCCCTCCCCCCTCCCCACCACACCACCACCACCCCACCCATCCGCACATGGCGAGGCCCCATGCAGCGACCCCTTGACCTGTGCCCCTGTGACATGCACGTCTAGGTGGGGTGTGATCAATTAGCATGTGACCCATGCTGCTGCTGCTGTCCAGTGGTGGCCGTGTTGGGATCACACCCTGGTGTCAACACCCACAGGGCACACACCCTTATTGTTATAGAGACACACAGTCACAATACCACCATCCAAAACTAGCATCCCATGTCTCTTAGCCATGGAGGTAATTATTAAAAAGAAATTTGATAACAAAAGCAGGGGTGGTATTAAAAAAAAGGGTGAAAAGAGACATGAGGATCAAGTTTTGTGTAAGCAGGGCAGAATGTGTTTATATTTGTATGGTAGGTTCAGGGACAAAGGAACCCCGTGCTCAGGGATGTGTTGCCATGACAACAGAGATCACACCCCTGCCCGGCATCCTGGTATAGGATGGCCTGCCGGGCCGTGTTACGGAACCCCTGGAGGAAGCGTCGCGTGGCAGGTCAAATATACTAGTAGTGTTGTGATATCTGGGGTGGGAATAAGGGGGGGGGGGGGGGGTACCACCTCCTGATGCAAAGGTCGCATTCAGGGCAAAACGTGTACCTTCTACCCATAACAGCCACGCGTTATGGGGGGGGGGGGGATAAAGTCAGTGTTTGATACCCGGATTAGGTACCAAGTAGAAAGAAGGACGCTTATTGCAAAGGGATATGTATCTGTTTGGATGTTAGCTGAGCTAGAGCTAGCCCAGCGTGGTGAACCCAGCTTTAGTTTACACCAATTAGGATGTGGGATCTGTGTGGTTTAAATCTGAGGAGGGGTGATGGAGTGATTTGACACTGGCCTGGATTCCTGAGCTACTCTCCCCCACCCGTGACATGCTCATTACGTGCTTGACCCAAATAGTGGGGAGACAAAAGAGGAAAAGGGGTCGAATTAAGTTGATTGGTTAATTACGGGTGTGTTAGTATGATAAGGGCTGGGTTGGAGCAGGATGTGCCTCCTAACCCGCGGGTGGGGTTATGGACGAGCAGCTCACCGAGCAGCTCACTCAACGCTACACTACAAGAAAAAAAGGGTAATAAGTGGGGGCTAGTTTATTGTCACGCCACCCTGGTTGGTGGTAATGAGGCTGTAAATCTGAGACAGAGGTATTTAATAATTGACCCTGATGTATGTGGTGGGTGTTGTCAGCCCTGGGCCTGTCTGCTGTGTGCCACAGGGGCGGCCACAACCAACATGCCCATATACCACACTGTATATGCACTTCTGACGTAATGCTGATCAGACTCTTACTGGGCGATATACCTGTGCAGGTGATGCTTTTATCATAATGCCAGAGGGTGAACAAACTGTAAGGTTGATGTGTATACTATGATTGTGGTAAATAGGTTGAAATGCCAACATTTTGATTTCCATATGCCTTGTACTCGCTGGGTTCATGGATCCCCCATGTATTGTACCTCCAAGGTCAGCGGGTTGACCTTTGGGTGTTCGCCATATACTGTGTACAGATCTATGGTGGTTGATTGTATACTTCTGTTATCATCCTATATTGAGGTTGTTCTATGGTTCTATCATTTCTTTAAAGCATGTAAAAGAGACGGCCAGAGGTATGGTTCAGTTGACGTTAATGTATTTGAATCAGTACTATTCCGAGTTTGCCTTACCTGAGAATGAAAATACAGCCGTGTAGACTCTCGGCTGCTACTACTACATTGTAGCAGCAGCCGAGAACTGTTTATTTATTAGACATTGATCTCTGAGTGGTTGGTAAGTTATCTTAGATGGCTGACCAACATCCACACACATTGTCATACAGACTATAGCACTCTTCACTGCCGTGGCCTGCTCCAAAGAGGACTGATTTTATTGTAGACTCTGTATCTAAGATTATGTTATCATGTTAAATGTCTGTATCACGTGTACAGATTTGTAATTATATATAATGTATAAGGCGGGTGAAAGATACGCATACCGAATGGTTGGGTGACGGGTGAAATGTGCGGTTAAAGCACTGTTCTGTAATTATAAGAAAAGGTCCATGATTGATATATAGTGAACACGTCTATCCCAGCAATTGGGTTGTACAGTATCTAGTTGTGTGACTGCTGTACTATGCTTAATTTATTATATATATTCATAAAGAAATACAGATTTGACACAAAATGAAATAAGCCTTCATATCGGCTTGCAAGAACAATATATTTGAATGATAATATTCATAATACTGCCATGTATGAGGCTCAGACATTGCTGGGTTTATATCGTGTTAGATAACCAGAAGGACATATTATATAGAGTGTGAGATCTCCTATATATATATACAGCTATAAACATATATTTTTGAAAGTAATAATTTTGTTACAATGGTTTTGGGCTCTATTATACCACCTCTATTCCAGCCCTGAAAATGCTGAAAATAGATCGCTAATGAAGCCACATTTTGTACAAAGCTAGCTTCTGTTTCTCAAGGTATCAAAAAAGGACCAAAGAATTATTAGTAAAACTGGTATTAATTAATTCTATTGTTGATAAAAATGAACTATATGATATCTATATATATATTGTAATACATTTATACTGAAATGATAAAGAACAGAAAATGGAAATAGAAAAAAGAACTTTGGCTCGGAGCCTTACCGTCAGAATGGCGGATTAAAGATAGAAATGACGTTAAGACAACTGAGAATGTTATTTTTCTGAGATATTTGTGTATTTTGAATACTGAAATGCCGAGAGGGAAACATTATACAAGTGTGAGTTTGGTGTGAATTAATCCTTTTCCAAGTGTTAACTGGAGAGTGCGGACTTGCTGGTTAGTCCTCATGATTAAAAAATCAAACGATCTTGGATTTTGTCATGTGCGTCCAAAAGGTCTTTTTGCTGTGTTTTTGAATAGTAAAGGTATGTGACTTCATATAAATGCTGTCTTTGTTTTTTGTTTATTCCTAAATGCATAGTATTATCTTCCATGGGGCAAAAAGATGTATTGTTATCTATACAAGATAACCATTTGAAAACAATTTCACAATTAAGGAGACTTACCTCAGTATTGCAATATTCAATTTTATTTTATTACCGGTACTCTTTCTAATGAATAGAACATTTACCTGATTAAGGGAAGTATAATGCAACTTCATGATTAAATTATATTTCTTAGAGACCGTCATATACTATTACTACCGTAAATTCCCGCGTACTACCCGCGGGTTGTACGCGAACCAAACACAGCTTTCATTTGATACCAAACATGCCCATATAGGGTGCGGGTTATACGAGGGGTTTTATTATTATAGATCAGTACTAAAATAGATTTTTTCAAATCCAAAAACGGTTTATATGATTCTCCTGAGTTGGGGGTGCGGGTAATACGCGGGAATTTACTGCATTTAGTAAGGAATATCATCCCATCTGATCATAATTACCAAGCTTCCCCGAATGACCATAGGACTCTGGCTTTTTTTTCACCTTGGAGAATTCACATAGAAGATCAATAGAATCAGACAGTGAAAACACAAGTCAATATAATTCACTGAATTAAACCCCCGACATTGAGTCAAGATACATGCAGACGGTTATGTTGCCATGTGACTTTGGCACCATATTCTCTCACATGCCGCAGTCAGACATGTGTCGCCAAAAGCACCCTCATCTGAAAGTCAGGCTGACTTTGACTATAAAGAGGGCCCAAGACCGATTGACTTTTATGTCAAGGTGAGTGATGCATTGCCCGGCCTTTTCTCCATACAGTGTCCAACAATGCTGAGAGGAAACATTTTATACAAGTGTCAGTTTGATGTGAATTAATCCTTTTCCAATTGTTAACTGGAGAGTGTGGACTAGTTAGTCCTCATGGTTAACAAATCAAACGATCTTCGATTTTGTCATGTGGGTCCAAAGGGTCTTTTTGCTGTGTTTTTGAATGGTAAAGCTATGTGTCAGGCAATGCTGGACTCTATGGCTGGCCCTGGTCACAGTGCCTGACACAGTGAGAGTCCAGCAGGTCTGACTCTAGTCTGAGAGAGATAATTAAGCATTATGACCAGAGGGACTTAAAGTTATTACTCATTTCCATTAGCTCCATACTGAAGCACTTGAAAATCACATTCAAAATAATGTGGTTGAAAAGGAAAGAGTGTGCTATCACAGACCATCAGTCATTTCGGTATGTAGCAACATATAACAGAGGTATCCCAGGTAGTCTCAGTATCTCAATGTCAGCAAGAACTCCTACTCCGTCACATGCTACCCCGACCATGTCAGACTGACTCTTTTATGAAGAATTGTCTTGTCCGACTGTCATTCAATTCAGGGGCGGATCCATGATTTTGACAAGGAGGGGTCCACCCCAGGGGTATGAAGTTTAGTAAACCTAAATTATCAGTGTGACACCAAGTGCTGCAAGGACATGCTTTGGTTACTTTAGGGGGTTGGGGGCATATGCCCCCAATATCGAGAAAATTTTGAAAAAATATATGTCAATTGGTCATAATATTTTGGTGTGCCCAAAGGCTGAGGAAATATGGAAAACATATACCGTAAAACCTCACGTAGAAGCCGCGGCATGTATGCGAGTCCTATCGCTGGTGCGGCTTATAGGATCGGACCAAAGTCGGGGTACGGCTTATACGCGAGTTAGGCGTATACGCAAGTTAGGCTTATACGTGAGGTTTTACGCTATGTCAATTGATGCAGTATTGTATATTGAAATTGCCATAACTTTGGTTATAATTGGAATATTTACTGAATTGGTTCAGGTTTCAAAATCCCTGACTATTTCTAATATTAGGTAGGACAGCACATATTGAGAAGATTTGTGAAATCCATCACAAAGTATACAATATCTGCAGGGGATCAACTAGAGTAAGGAATTGCAAACATCATTTACCTATCATAGTTAGAATATTTTCTATGATTTTTTGAAAAAAGAATGTTGCTAAACTCGACCTGTCACTTTCTCTCTGCCTGCATGGTAGTGCTTACTCTCGATCCCAAGTCCTTCCGAAGGAAGGCTCTGGTAACAGCCAAATGACCTTGAACTTTGGATTTTGCTGGGTCTGGGCAACCCCTGCTGGTAGGCTGGAACCAGCGAACAGGAACAGGAAATGGAACCAGAACGTATGATGGTAGTTTTAGGTAAATTTACCATCAGCCTTTCTGGTTCCATTTGCTGTTCCTGTTAGCTGGTTCCAGCCTACCAGCAGGGGTTGCCCAGACCCAGCAAAATCCCAACATTTGGCAGTTACCAGAGCCTTCCTTCGGAAGGATTGGGAACGAGAGTAGGTAGTGCTGTGCACTGCTCCACTCACTACGAGGGCCTTTACAACTGGAACTGCCCTGCGGTATGCTGTATGAATAGTTCTCTCATTTGGTGAATAGTTCCTTGATTGACTAGCTGTTTTCAGAATTGAATAATACAAGACCCAAACTCAGAACATGGGTCTAGTTTCTTCATGAAAATATCAAATTCCCTATGAAAATTAGAAAGAACAGGGACTTACAGGGATAATATGTATGCTCCAGGGCAATACTTTTAGCCAATTTTCGCCAGCATATTCTTACACCATACTAAAAGAATATTACTCAGAAACCTCTATTCTACCTGATGGTTGGGGTTTTGGGGGGTTTTAGGGGGTGCCTGACTATATAAATTGCCTGAAAAAGTGATGTAATTTTATCTCGAATAGTTTTATATAGTAATTGTTGTGACAGAAAGTAAAAAAAGATACCTATAAAACCTGCTCTGTCAGAAGAGTCTATATGTATAAGATACCACAAACATAAGTGAAAATTCTCATGACTGACCCCCCCCTTCTGTGAAGGTAGCACCAGTGCCTCCCATTTAGAAACCGTTCCAATCTACTTGTCTGCAGTACAGTTGCATTTATTATACCAATTTATATCTCAGTATATATTGCCCTGACATCTAAAGATGGGTCAGAAGAAATAAAGGGACAGTCTTCCTCTGTCCTGTGATATGTCATTTGATATTGTAATATGTTTCAATGCTGGGTAATGAATTATTTCCTTTGGGTTGTTTAGCACTGTGACACATACAGACCCGGGAGCACGGCTGTTGCTTGCCCTTCCTACTAATATCACTGTTACATGTATATGTCTTGTGACATTGCAACAGCTGCCCTCCCCAGCAGTTGACAAGTTATGTTTAGTTTAGTGCATCTGACTTTTCTGAGTGTGTGGATGGATATCCGGTGGTAGATGTCCAGGGGTAGCAGTCACCAGTTGGGTCCATACTCAGGAGGGTCCATCACAAACCCGTCCTGCCTGGAATGGGGAAATGTGGGTTTTGAGAGGGGTTCGGGGGTATATATGTGGCCTCTTCCAACCAACCTCAGACTATGAATAATGCTGGCAGTAACAACCTCATGTCCCTTGCCACATCCTGTAGTTGGACAGTCCCATTCCAGAGAGCCTGCACATATTTGATGTAGGCTTGAATGACTCGATGGTGGACATATTATAGGTCTACAAAAAGGGTGATCCCCCTTGGATTTGGCCCTGCGCTGACATTTCTTATTGGACATCTGGTGTGGACATCTGGGGTGGCCCGATAGCGAGCTCCACCCTCGGCATCGTCGAAAAATGCTTATGGGTGAGCCCAAAGGAGGGGGGGGGGGTCCAGACCGCTTTGGGCTCAACCCCCCCCCCCCCGGATCAAGGATCAGGCTGACTCTCAAAAAGGGAGTAACCCTACACTGTAAAAATTATACCGTAAAATCACGGTGATTCACTGGCAACAATTAATGCCAAGCTTTCACCGTTTTTTTTTATGGTCACAGTATTCTGCTAATCCCCGTAAATTTTACGGAGCTTTTCCGTTGTCATTTAACGGTGATTCATCATGATTACATGATGATTCTCTGCTATTCACTGCTGATTCTCATTTTTCTTGATTGATTGATATAATTCATAATATCTTAATTTCAGGCCTGTAAATATTAGGCCATGAGGGACATAATCAAATGCCTCACAGTAATATCCAAGTACGATCCATGAGCAGAGGATACTCTAGGATTGTTTCAAAGCAACTCTGACAGCAGTGTGAATATGTATATTTCTAATTACCACAAAATGGGTGTTTCTACAACCCTTGCTTGTTCCCACTGATATAGAAAGGGAAATTATATAATTATTATCTATAATGTACCAAAGGCTTCAAGATTGATCCTGTGATTAATGAGGATATTGGACATTGTTATTATTCTAACACATTTAGATGCGTTTTAAAGTGAGAGGTCTCACTAAAGTCCCCATATCTCCCAGGCTGCCGCCTGGTGGGCAAATATTTAACCTGAGATACACCGTAAATGAAAAAATATTGTTTCACTGTACTGGTCTACAGATGTTCAATGTAAAAGTAATGAATTTTACACTGTCTCACTGTAAATCACATTACGGTGATAAACCGTGAAATTTTACAATGATTCCCCGTAATTTCAACAGGAATTTTTTACAGTGTATGTGACCCTTAAAGGAGGATCAGTCTGACTATTGTTTAATGGAAGTGCAAGTCCAGCAGACTCTCTCTCCTGGGTCAGATTTTGCCTGACCCCTGGGGAGAGTCCAGCTGACTCTCATTCTCTGTTTAGTGTTATCTAGGGATCAAAGACCCCAGACAACGGTGGGAGGACTTTGGTAGGACCCAACTCTCTGTAGTACTCTGTACCCACGCCTCTTACCAGAATGGGAGTTTAAGCATCTCAGAGGAATTCCAGCCCTGGTAATGCTCTCCTACCAGATAAACTGTCCTTGGGACCAAATGCAGTGTCTCAGAATGAGGTTACAAGGCCGTGCATGCAGACCTGGGATGTGCGGGCGGCTGTGGTGTTGACATGATGCCTGGTCAGTCATGTTAGGTCACACAGCGCAAGGAAGAGAATAGATCAAGGCACCTGGCGGCAGCGAGGGTGGAGCACCTGGAGGTGAATGGGGTCTAGTGTCGAGGCCTAGTCTCAATGTTAAACTAGGTCTACGACCATAAGGACTTTTCAGACTCCAGGTGCGGGTTATGCACTTTCCCCCAAGGTCTAGGTGCGAGTTATATACACGAGAAATTAACGACTTCTAAAATATCTTCCTGTTTGAAATGAGGCCAAACAAAGAGAAAACACTGGCCCTATCATTTTAGCCCGACCCTAATCTTTTTTGATATTTTTTAATTGTCCCTAGTGCAGGGTATCACCAAATGCATAATACAAACCTAATGACCTTCAGCTATCCGAATTGTTATCATTTGAAATACTAGAAGGGTGAGAATTCTTTGTATGGAAACCCAGAACTGATAATGGCTTAATTAGACATATATTGGTTCTACACTATCAAATAATCAATCCATCAAAGAGATTTACCCTTGCAACTTACCTCATAATCCTAAAAAGTAATCCTCAAACAAAGAAATCGACCGATCTACCCTATGTTTTTTTGGCGTTACCGGAACACAGTTGTTTTTTTTGTTTGGCCTAATATGGAGTGTTTTTAACACTCTAAATATCTATGTTGTTCTGAAAAAGAGTGGCTTACAAATTCATAGATAAGGGTATATCTTTGAGAGCTAAGAACGCAGGTGACGTGCCCTTCTGATGCTGAGTGAAGAGGCAGTATAGCCTGGCTGGACTGTCCAACCTTAGGGTTAGTCCATCTTGTGAGGTTACAGGGTCATGGCTATAGATGAGGACCTGGCGGGGGAGTGTAGGCGGCTGTGGTGTGACATGGTGCCATGGTCAGCCATGTTAGGTCAGACAAGACAAGGGCAGGCATGGATCAAGGACTGTGGGCCGCAGCTAGGCCTGGTACCTGGAGGTGGGGGGGGGGGGGGGGAGACAAACCCTGGTCAAGGCCAACAGTGTGGTTGGTGGTGTGTGAACCGTGTCAGGGTTACCTGCTCCAGGGTGTCTGCACACCTACGTCCTGCATCTTCATCAGGGGGTAGGCGTTAAGGGAGACAGGGTATCTTAATCGCCCCCCTACTAGAGTATTCTCCATTCAAAAATGGCCCATTTGGGGGGGGGGGGATTTACGTTTCTGGTACAAGTTCTGGGCAGAAGTATCCGAGGAGAAATTCTATAATAACGCGCATCCTCCCCCCCCCCCCCCCCCATCACCCTCGTACTCAATTTCCTTCAGAGACTCCTGCACTTGTAGGCTAAGAGAATTTGTTGTGAGGTATTGTCTGAGAAACATACATATGTACTTACTAGTTTGCGCTAGCTCTATAAACTTACAGAAGGGGAAATAGGTGGGGGGATGAACGACCACATTTGATGATCTAATAATCGCTTTCAACCTGGCGTTCTTTGTTTTTGGTGTATTATTTCGGCCATAGTTTGCCCAATTCACGATCCATTTACCAGGGTTAATACTTAATCTCAATTACCAGGAGGAAAGTAGGGTGCCTGAATAGGTATCTTTATATCTACATGCGTCTTCATTACACTAGGGCCGAATGTCGGTCCTACTTTGTGTCGTTATGGTGATGTGGCCTGCCCCGTGTTGTAGGGGTGGTTTTAAGGGGGATGTCTGCAGCATGTATACCGTAATGACACACTACTTCTGATATCACCCCGACCCTGTAAGGCTAACCTGGTAACGCGTATAAAGAGAAGGATCATTCTGAGTTTTTCCTTCCAATCGGAATATGATACATTCCTGTCAGCTGGTTGGGTGGTGGTGAAACAAGGGCACCCCATGATGAGGGAGCCCCACGATAGGTAGGTGGGTGGACGGGTGGCGGGATGCAGGGGGGGGGGGGGGAGTTGGCCTACGTCCAGAGGATGCCGTTGTCCACACGGCGGCCAACTGTGGGTGCCGTGCCCGGGGCGGTGGGGTAGGGGAGGGTGGCTGTCACCAAGGTCTGTGGTCAACGTAACAGAGACAGAAACATGTTCTCTGTCAACCGGGGGAAAAACCAGGGCCCTGCTGCACCAGCGGCCCCTGTCTGAGGTGGTCCAAGACGGCCGTGCCCGGGGGCAGTGTGTGTGTGTGTGTGTGTGTGTGTGTGTGTGTGTGTGTGTGTGTGTGTGTGTATGTGTGTGTGTGTGTGTGTGTGTGTGTGTGTGTGTGTGTGTGTAGGTGCGTGTACCGGGTGTGTGATGGCAAAACGGTTTGCTAGTTCGAGCCCCGTCCTCGCCAAAATTCAAGCAGGTAGCCCTCGGGACTAGCTTCGATAAGCGAATCAAGTTTAGGAAGAACTTTTGCCTCTTCCCGAAAATGTTCAAAATTAGATTTCTCAGCAACCGCTGGTCCGATTGACTTGATTTTCGAAGCGTTTGAAAGCTTGAGAGGAGCTCTTCTTTTTTATGCTGCCTCTGACATCAAGACACTCCATGCCCTAGTCATATCAACAGAGCCTGCCTTTGGGAATTCCATGGTCAAAGAGGCATTGGAATAATTATATGGAAATTTCAACTTTTTACCTAGCACAGCTAAATTGCCTTCCCTCTGCCCACACCCCCCCCCCCCCGTACTATAGGCTGATAGAGGACATATTTGCAATTATATTCCATACTTGAAACATTGAATAAATGCAGGTCCCCACTTAATTGGGGTCATCCATGTGTGTGTGTATGCATTTGCCTGTGATAGTGTGTGTGTTT
This sequence comes from Harmothoe impar, assembly GCA_947462335.1. Taxonomy (NCBI): domain Eukaryota; kingdom Metazoa; phylum Annelida; class Polychaeta; order Phyllodocida; family Polynoidae; genus Harmothoe; species Harmothoe impar. Next base: position 61,595,163 of record OX381710.1, on the reverse strand, counting down.
CTGCCCATAACTGGGGACTCGAATTAGAAAAATCACCTTAGAACCGGGGACTTGAGACTTAACTGGGGACTTGACCGAGTCCCCACTTAATTGAGACCTGTTTTGGGAAGGAAATAGCTTTGTGATACCTAAAAATCGGTTTCGGCAAAAGTCCCCAGTTGCAATGAAATATCCACCACTTTTCATACTCAGACACTGCCATACACCAAAGGATGCTGAGTACCCAGTTCCAGGTGGAATTCCCGATAGGAAATGACCTTGGAACCGGGGACTTGAACGTTAACCGGGGACTTGAGTCCCCACTTGATTGAGACATCACACACTGCCACACACAGAAGGCTGCTGAGTACCCGGTTCCAGGTCGAATTCCCGATGCTATGCCAGACATACAAGTAACCAATATGGCCGCTCACACGAGTGATATTATGTTTTTAGAAGTCCAGACAATGCAATCAGTAGTGTTGCAGAGCTCCCAAACCCGTCCCAAGGCATGGTCCCCAGTTGCCAGCACATATCCTGAGTCCCCAGTTCCCGGCATAAACATGTATAGGTGTGCGTGTGTGTGTGCGTCTCACCCCCTGTGCCACCATCTCACACACATGCAGCACACAGGGCCGCTATAGGTCAAGTTACATATACTTGATTATTCTATTTATATCGGAAGTATGGTGGGCAAACAGACCACTGGACTGTGACCACTAGGTAGGATGACTCTGAATCAACCAGTTTTGTATGAATACCAGCAGCTCCGCTGCCGGCGATAGTGGCGCGGGAAATTCGTGGTGCAGACAGCGTTCGTCTGACCTGGTACACTGCACTGTGGGAATGCCTCAGCCTATCGCAAATAGGCTCTGTAGTGTTGTGAAAAATCATTCTCCCAGCAGATGTTAGGACTGTAGTTTCCTATACTTGAAAGCAGAGAGTAGGATGGAGAGTGAGCAAACGAAAAGCATTCTTGGGTAGGCTCCCGATTTCCCTGTTGTTGTTTAATAAATGCCCATACATGTATCATGAGATACACATGAATACATACATTTAACATATCATATTGTATGGTGAAATATATGTTTCACTATAGCCTTGGGATAATTGAAAACAGATTTTAATGTAATGACCCTGGTGTGTGGCTATCATGGTGAGGTTACCTAAGCACGTGTTGCCTTTGTTTGCCCACAGTATGACGTAGTAGAACTGTATATGTAACTCGACCTATAGGCGCCATTGGCATGATTAAACTCAATCTCATCCTCACGTGATTTGACATCATCGTTCCAAATCTATATGAACCTACGTTTCACGTTCACAGACCCCTTACAAGTCGCCTTGATGTATACGTATACTACTAAGGGTCGCGTCGTCCCCACTTTGTTGATTACATAGTATGGAGAACACCTATAATTCAGTTACCATACCTCCACCTATTCATATTTGTTATTCAATTGTATTAGTGTAATATGAATGGAGAAACGCAGGTACAACCATAATCTGTGTTATAACCGCTATCTGTGTAAATCTCATAGAGAGGCTGACCGCTATTTGTCAAGCAGACCTAACATTCCTCCTAATGCTATGCGCGTAAAAATTGGTTTGAGGGTGACTTTGTAAGAAATTGAGTTTACAGAGTGCTCACATTTAACAATAGGATATGTTGTGTAGAAAGGGCATTACAGGTAGGCAGGGCAGGAATTGCAGCTAAGGGCACGATGTGTGTACATATAGGTCAACTGAAGCAGACCAGGCGCTGTACATAGACGGCACACAGAAAAGTAAAGGAGTCTGACAGCTAGAGTCGTAGTTTGTCCCCCATGTGACACCTGTAGAGGAGAGTAGAATGAGTTTGACTCTCTGTTCCTGAAGAGTCAACAGCAGTTGACCCATCAAAAGAGGGCGAATCAAAATCGAATACATGAGTGCATGCAGGTCAGGTGGATTGTGTATTTATGCCAGGGTAGAGTGGGGGAAACAGGTGTATATAATTAATGGGCAGGCCAGGTGAGGCCTGCCAGAGAAGTGAGTAGGTGAGGTTATTGCCCAAGACAGGTCAATAGCAAGACATGCTGTAATGTCCACCCCTTTCCCCTTTGTGAAAGGGCGAAGTTATCTGTCTAACACTACATTCTACAGACCATTGGCCACATATTAGATGTCAATATCAGATCTATATGAAGTAGTAAGCAGTGCCACACATTATATCTCACACAGTGAGTGTCCAGCCTTATGTGTATTTCCCATACCCACAAATATGGTGATTAAGCTCTATACTGTTGATGTTCTTGGAATGTATTGTATAGTTTGTCATCACATTTGATTCAGGTAAATTAACTGAAAAGCTTATCCATTGACATCCCTTAACCACACTTTTTAGACATAGTGGACCTATCCATAAAGAATCAAAACTGTGTGGCATGTAACAATTATCTAAAGTAAAGATAGTGGCCCTGCCTTGTGGTTGCCACTGGTACCAAATTAGTGTTGGTTGCCCCACCAGGTGGTTTCATGTGCAATTGCTATCAGAGTTAACACATTTTTTATTTGACTCCTCATGAAGGGTCAAACTACAAATGACTCTGCTGTAGGCAGAGTCAACTGGACTTGACTCTGCACTGATAGAGTCAAGAGGGAGAGTCAATTTGTACAAGGAGCATGGGGTATGACAGGAGTAGCTGTGACCCCTCCACCAGAGTCATCATGACTCTGCTACCAGAGTCAACTAGAGTTGACTATGGTAAAAGAGTCATGGCGACGCCTTTACTTCTCTCTGTGTGGGCATGCACATAGACTGTGTCCCTCCCTGTGAACAAGTTGATTAAACTAATCCAAATCGTCCATTAAAACAGCCCAAAACATCAATTGAAATAGCCAGGATCATCCATTGAAATCATCGGTGTCAATAACACATGGAGACTGGCCATCAAATCGCTATCTGCGTCAAAATAATCTGAAATAACCATTCAAACTCTATCTGCAGTAACAACCGCTATCTGTAGTAAATTATGTGTCAATGTGTACAAGAACATATCCAGCCGCCATCTCTGTCAATAAACGCGATCTGTATCGTGCATGTACTAGAAGTGTGGTCTAAATAGGCTGATTATATCAGAACTGGGACACATTATCTTCGCACATCCATAAGGATCGACCTGAGGAGGTACATTGTGCTACCAAATCCTGGGGACATATCCATGATTTGATACAGATAGTATGCTTAACCCCCTAGTCTCCTCGTTCCCTGATGGTTGATATCTGTATGCGCAGTCCCATATCATGTGATCTTGTTTGGAAATCCTGAGGACTTGAAACTAGTTCCCAATGTAATCGGCGTGAGGACTTACACTCAGGATCTGCACACAACAAATCATGTCTCCATGAGTTTATTTTAATGCATATATATCCGGCGGTGTAAGGCTCAGCTTGATCTTGCCTGACCAGTCCTGCACGCCCTGTCTAATTGTGACACTCTACCCAATGGTATGATTAATACATATAATATTGTTTTTACTGCAGTTAGAATGACCTCTACCGGTATATATGTATCAAGGCCATTAAATGTATGAAAGTGAGTACCAAGACCTTTACACTGTCATTGAGATGTGCATGAAATGCTTTTGAAACATGTCAAATTTGTTTGAAATGAGCTAAATATGTACTCAAATTTATTTGACACTTACTCGACACTGAGCCGACTGATTTCCCACTTATTGCAAACTCATTTTATATTCATTTCACAGTTTATTTACACGTATCTTAAGATCATTCTATGTATATTTCATCATCTTGCAATCTTTTCTTCATGCATACATCATGCCTATATCCTGTACCAATGTTACCATCAGTCCATGCATTATGTCTCACGACCCCTCTCCCACTCCACCTACACTGCCGACCCTCACCCATGCACCCAACTCTGAACAACCCCATATAACTCCACCCCACCCCAAACCCAATTAACTTTTCACAAAGTCACTTTCAAACGGATTTTGACACACATAGCACAGGGAGGGATAGCAAGTACATATTTACACATATAGTGGTTATGATACATATAGCGGTTGTACACTCCTTCCCAGCTACGACATCCGTGGACATGCGATATCACCTATGTAGTGTATATTAACTTATTGACTTCAGTGTATTTCAGAATTACTGACCATATGCAATTGTATATATATGTAGACCTACGTAAAAAAAGAACCCCCTCCCCTTGTTAAAAGGATATAGAAGATAACAACAGCAAAACCTATTAATAACATATAACATGCATAGAGGTCCACAAAAAGGGTCGCCTCATATAGAACAGTGACATGCAGGGTAAGGTTATATATGGACTGTATAATGTACTGTGTTTCAGAAAGTATCCCGTCAGTGTCATCTTAAAACAGAAGTCTGTAGTTCAATTTCCCAAGTAGTGCGCAGTAAATGTACACCTGGAGACGAAGACGCCATAACGCCATATACAGGCCGCCGCCAGGAGACGGGGTGCGTCTGCCTGCCTATTGGGGTTCAGGAGAGGAAACCCCCTCCGGCACCCAAAGACAAACTAACCACATATCTTTCCTGTGACTAGAGTTCTCCAAACCTCACCGGAAATTACCCCCCAGGTGAAGGTGAAAAAGTTAAATGGATTTCATTTGCATAGTGACAGATTCAATGTTTAAGACCAAAAAAGGGGTGTCTTCTTAGGTCTTCAGAGTTCTGTTCTCTGAAATTGCAATTACCATACACCTTTTATAGGGTCCAACCAATGCCCCTATTGGTTCGGGTATTGATGAACCTATATCGATTTTTCATTACCTGGATTGGTAACCCTAATGATATTATTTTCAATATAAATAACTTAACTTTCCCCATCGTCTGAATAACAATAAACTCTTTACTACTTAAATGTAAATTTTGGTCACAAAAATACATATTTTGAGCTCCAAGCAATAAAAAAGAGGAAAGGAGAGCTCCTTCGTCATGTTTTTCAATGCTTGGTGATGAGAATCCATTTTTCTTATTTGAGTGGCCTAAATCCCTTAGTGAATTTATTTTCTTAAACTATCTCTTCCATGCCTTGTGTGTGGAACTATTTATTTGAAATATGAGATTGTAATTTGGCTTCTATTTCTGCATATCACAAGGGGCCCCATACAGAGATGTATCATACCTTGCTTGAACCCCACAGAGGAAATTTGCGAGGGGATACCCCCTTTTCCTGAAACTCATAGATGGGGGAGGTAAAACATAATTTCCCCCTGTTTTTGGAGCATAGGTGTCATCACCTTTTTAAGTCCAGACATATTTATGAATAAAAACAATTTAGAGAATGCATAGAAATGAAAAGAAAATGACTAAATAGGATAATGGAATTCCCCTGATATTGTGCATATTAAAACTGATTTCAATATATAGACAAATGCCAACGCCCATTGATACTGTCTCTGTTGTATTTCACAAGTGGGGGCTGGGGCCATATCCCATGAAGCCGCAGGCTGAGTGGGATATGCTCCAGCCCCCACGAGTGAAATACATCAGAGACAGTATCAATGTAGTTGGCATTTGTGTTTATTTTTTGTTTGAAGCCATTTAATGAAGAAAATTAGTATTTTCCAAGCCCATTGGATACGGCCACATTGTATTCAATGGGGGGCATTGAATACGGCTCTTCAGTGCTAAAGCATAGGAAATCTTGTATTTCAAAAAAATAAAACAGCATATCTGTTATCTATCTGTTCTGAAAGAGTAGTGGCGGAGTGAACACAGTCCTCGTCCTTCCATAACTGCATATCTGTTATCTAGCTATTGTCGCATTGGCCAGAAAGACTTAGGCTAGTGCCAGTCTCAATTGTTTATGCTACTATATATGACTCTGTCTCACCAACGTGATGCAGGTGCAAGTGGTGACGTAATCAACTGGGTAACATATTTGACCGGCATGATTGACCAGTACTTTAAATGTGCTTCATCTCATACATAGTGACAGTAATCTAATGTAGCACTGTGCAACTATGTATCAAGGGCAATGATTGCTGCAAAGACAAATCTGGGGAGGTTGCTGGTCGAATATGTCACCTGGTCAAACACATCACTATTTGTGCCTGCACCACTTTGGTCAGACAGCCAGATGTTAGGGGTGGAATTTAGAGGCTTTTCAAGTGTAGTGTGTTCACGAAGGAGTAGATTGATACTGTGTCAATATATGTAAACTTGTGCGTTTATCAATTTGGAGGCATGGTCTGCTGCTGAGCTTACAAAAGACATGTGCTTGTTCAAAATATGTTTATGGTGCTAATTTGTCCATTGAAGGGAGGTCAAACTTTGTTAATGTAAGCATCTTTCGCAGGGGCACGGCTTGGCTAATTCCAGCAGAGTTATAGGCAATGCTCGCCCAGGTAACAAAGAACGTTAACTGAACGTTAACCAACGTTCACTAAGGGTTAACTAAGATTAACTGAAAGAGGTTAGTTGAATGACGTGTCAACGTTGTGATAATGTTTTGAGGAAAACGTTATTTGAAGAAACGTTGGTTCAACGTTAGAATACAGTTGGGAGGTAAACGTTTTCCAGATGACTTTGAATCAATGTTGATCAACGTTCAGAACGTGGACTCAAACAAACGTTGATTTAACCATTTGGATAAACGTTGTTTTAACGTTTTTTAGTGATTCAAAGCTAACCTACCAGATGGCAGTTTAGCTGCTGATGGAATTAGGGTCAATGCTTCCCTCCTATGTTCATTTGAAATAGGCTATTATAAGGCCACTCAAAAAAAACTGGTTTCTCATCACCCATCACTGAAAAATATGACGAGGGCGTTTTTTATCTTTTTTTTTTTTTACTGAGGGGCCAAAATGTATAGGAAAATGTAGACTTTTCATGAACAAATTTCACACTTTAGTATTTAAGCGTTTATTGATTTACAGAAGTTGGAAAATGTAAGATATTCCTAGGGCACTGCATTACTGACAGTATAAGCTTTAATTTGATACCAAATATGACAATATTTCTCAATATTCAACACATTTTTTCATTAACCCCTTCCACACGGTAAGCCAATATATTGCACAAAATTGCATTGAGTTACAGGAAATCCAGTAGTGAAGGGGTTAAAAATGACCAAAATAAAAAAAAAGTTTTCCCCAAATCATGATTTTCATGATGCGCGCGGTGATGAGAAACCAGATTTTTTTTTGAGTGGCCTAATGATAGCTTTTTAATATTTATATCATCTTTTACATCAACATTTAGTGTATAGATATATCTATGCTAAATGATCAGTTAAAATAATGATATCAAGCCCATATAACGATACATATTATGGTACACACCCACTTTGTAACATTGAAAGATAGATAAATACCCAGCTGACATGTGGAGCCTGTATATAAGGCAGCTACCCTGGCTTGCTGAAGCAAACAGTAGAGTGTGGTCCTTGAGCCCTGTATACACCTTACTATTGAAAGATAGGTAAAGGGTATTCTAATAATCCCTTAGGGGTCTGTATGAATCAATACATTAGTAGTGGTGTGTATTCTCTATAACCTGATCCGTGTAAGTTTAAAGAAACAATATAAAATAAAAACATGATAGTAATTAATGAACCTTACTGCATTAGATTGGGGGATTAAATCAACGTTTTTTCAATGTTAATTTAACATTGATTTGAGTCCACGAAATGGAGTTAGGCTAGATGTAAAATACACATTTTTCCACTCTTTAAATGACGTTTAACCAACGTTAAACCAACCTCAACTTGCTACCTGGGCGCCCATTCATGACATCAACTATAGTTGATTCTTACCCACAAAGAGTTAAGATATGTTTGAAGACTGCTATAGCCCAACTACTTATATACAAGACCGGCGCTTTTTTAATCCCTTGCGCTTACACTATGGGTTACTAACATGATAATTCTGGCCAATTGGTGTATGAGATACATGGCTATATATATATTAATTTGAACTGTGTAAGACTCTGCAGTTAGCTGGCGGGGGGGGGGGGGGGTAGCTTCGAAATTAGTGATGTCTTTCTGTATCACACTATTCTGCTGGGTGAATATGGTCTGGATTGATGCGAGAACGATGTTGACTTGGGGCGTGGACACCCTGCAGTATGGTCTATAGATAAAGGTGACGGTTTGGACGTTGGGACGCGGAGATCAGGGATCCCGAGGCTATGTAAGAGGCCCCTGCAGCAGCCTTTATATTGGCCCCTCCATGACCCCTCAGTCACCATGTCGGGGCGAATTGGCGCTGAATAAGTATTGATAGACGGGCCTTATGGTATAGTCACTTGGGGCTGAGTGATGGAGGTTCGACAGGGGCAGTGGGAACCAAGACGCATCCCACCCACATCTCCCTACGTCAGCGCCCTCCGGAAGGGTGTAGCCCCGGCCAGCACCGGGTCGGTCCGTCTACACCTCCAGCAGCTCCACCCATGGACGTGGCGCCATCTAGAGGGAAGAGGTCGTTAGGGGGCCCGGGGGCTGCGTCCCCCCTGAGGGCCCCGGCCGGACCTGGAGTGACACCCAGCCACCCCCGGGCCCCTCCTCCCGCAACCAGCCTGACACCTCCCTACCCCCCCCCCCCTCACCCCCCTACACCTCATGTAACCAACAGCATGGCTAGCACCAAGATACCCTGAGAAGACATTTTCATTGTGTCCTATCTTAATTTGTAGGAATAGTGATCTCACGAGAAAGAGATCCCTGCCCAGATGACTCTCAATACGCCTGACTTTTTCGTTTGCCATATTGGGGAATGGCGCGATGCCCTCAGAGCATGCCCATCGCCTGTGTTAGGACCCATACATGTGCACTTAGAATGGACAGTCAGCCATTGGGGATGGATTCATGGTCAGATGTACTCCTGATATACTATACCGTACCGTCGCGATAAAGCGCCTGATCTCAAATGTGCTTGTTTTGTACAAGCATGTGTGAGTCTCCAAGCTTGCCTTTAATAAGCACTAAAACAGGACTTTGAATAAAGCACCGGTCTTGTGGACGCGCCGGAGGGAACAGTCCGTCAAATTGAAGAGCGTCCCGGCGCTTTATCGCGATGGTACGGTAGCATGTGTAATTGTGGAGGCGAGTTAGGGGGGAGGTCATTGCATGTCAAATGGGTTAACATAGAACTACAGGTGACGGTATGTAGCCTACCGGTAATGCAGTTTTATGGGCCCATAGATTTTTAATATCTTTCATTTTTTCTTTCCAATTCCATGCCCCTAAAATGTGTGCTGTGCTTACATTCACATGTAGACTTCCATGTAGACAACAAGTCATGTTTCACAAAAAGGACGTGGTCCAGTCACGGGAAAAAGGTCCCAGCATGACCAGTAACTGCAGGGGTGGAGGGGGTCCCACCCTGGAGGGTGTGTGACAGAGGTATGTGAGGTGACGTCCGCCCCGGCCCTGCCCCGGGCCCCCCACCTACCGGCCCACAAAGAGCCCGGCCCGGCCGGCCCGCCCCGCCCCCGGCCCATACCTTTGTAGAAGGGAGATTCGTTATGGCGTCAGCCCCGGGCGTCGGGGCAGCCAGAGTTTCGCTGAATAGTGAGGGTGTGATTTGTTTTGATTTTACGCCAGGGTCACACGACCACCATTCCCTTTTTATCACCATCCTCGGACCCCGAGAGGCTGCTGGTCTGCTCCAGCGTCGCCCACAGACGCGGGATTGACCAGCGCGCCCCCTGGAATGATGGATGGGAATGACGCTAGATGGCGCCATTGGAGAGACTTGCCGCCAGGACTCTGCAGTTGGCCGTCGTTTGTCAGCTGCTGGAGAAAGATGAAGAAAATGGAGAGGGCAGAGGGAAAGGGGCAAGGGTCCACAGTTTTGTCAGCCCAGGGGTGGAGAGAGTCCCTTATGAGATCAACAGATCATTAAATAGCTGGGATTGAAGACCTGTGAATGAATAAATCTCTGAGTCATGCCTCGAAAGAGGGGGGGGGGGGGGACTAAGGGATTGGTTATTAGGGCATAGATTAATATGTTTGGATTCAACGAAGTACCCTGGTATCGGTCTACTACTTGTGGTCACATTAAAACATATTGCAGGAAGTTGGCACGTGTTCAAGGTACCTGGTACGAACAGCTATATATAGTAAAATAGTAGCTCTATATATAAATAAGTTTCCTTTATGAAAGATAATAGTGGTATGTTATTGTTGATATTGTCATTTCACACTAGAGCTATAACTTAAATTAAGTGTTCCATATGATGTGCTTTCTGTATATGTCTACAGTAAACGCATCGATATCTTGCATATATATCCTTCGTTTTGTGATCACTTGCCCGACAACTAGATACGTTACAATCAGCCAATATTGTTATACATTATACATTATAATCATTAGGTTCCAAATGCCACATGGACCTGATAGATACCCGGATACAGTCAACTCCCTCTAATCCGGACACCATTGGGACTATTCAAAAATGGCCGCATTAGCGAGGTGGCTGCACTGGAGGGAGTCAATGCTAAGTCTATGGATTACATAGAATGTGTTGATTATAACAGTTGTTCATATAGTATTTAAACTAGGACTACCCAAGAGTAGTGTTCAAACAAGTTGTGTAGGCCTACATAGAAATATCACGGGAAAAAATAAGTGACATGACATGGGGCATTTCTTAAATTAGACATGGGACATGGCAGGTTTTTAGTGGTGACATGGGACATGGGAATTTAAGTGACAGGTGACTGTGGCGGGGTACAGAGTCAGTAGGCCGGGTACAGAGCCAGAGGACTTCTAGCTTTGATATCCACTCACCTGTGGCGGGGTAAAGGGGCAGTAGGGCCGGGTACAGCGTCAGTAGGCCGGGTACAGAGCCAGAGGACTTCTGGCTTTGATATCCACTCACCTGTGGCGGGGTACAGAGGCAGTAGGGCCGGGTACAGCGTCAGTAGGCCGGGTACAGAGCCAGAGGACTTCTGGCTTTGATATCCACTCACCTGGGGCGGGGTACAGAGGCAGTAGGACCGGGTACAGAGTCAGGGGATCTTTGTCTTTGATATCCACTCACCTAGGCGGGGTACAGAGACAGTAAGGCCGGGTACATAGACAGTAGGGCCGGGTACAGGGTTACTAGGCCGGGTACAGAGACAGGGGCCTTTGATATGCTTTGACCTCGGTTGGATTCCACCTGTCTGTAGCCGTCCCTAGCCCTCTCTATTCTGTCAGCAACTTCTTACAGATGGCCGCATTAGAGGGAGTAATTCTTCATTTGGTACTGTAAAATAGGTGGCCGCAGGGCGAGGTGGCCGCATTAGAGGGGTGGCCGCAATGGGGGGAGTTTTTTACATTAAAATAAAGGCAAAAATGTTTGGGACTTTCCAAATATGGCCGCATTGGTGGGGTGGCCGCTATAGAGGGGTGGCCGTTAGGAGGGAGTTGACTGTATATACCTACATGATCTGGATACATAAACCAACAACTACCATGATGCACATAGATATAAATAATTAATTCTGCGGTCTCCATTGCCCCAAACCCTTTGCTAATATAAAGGCACACCCGCATCCCGCGGACATGTGGGACTCTGCACGGTCGGGCGCCTTTCTGTGCCGTCCCCCATTGTTCTGCCAGCCACCAGCTCGTCACATGGACATGCAGCTTTTTACATGGCAGAAAAACCTGCCGCACTTGGCATGTGGTGGGGCTGTACCCGGGGACCCTGGAGGAAGCTTCCTGGTGGGTGCTGGCCGGTCTGCTGCCCCTGGTGGTCATGGCCCCCGCCGTACATGGACCTGGAGGAGGCGCCAGGTGAGGGGAGAGTTACCTGTCCAACAGTAACAAGGGGCACTTGTCGACCCTGGAGGGGGTAAGGAGTCACATGTTAATGCCTGTGTGGGTTACCCCGGTATTGTGCGTATTGTACGGTGCCTGGGAAAGGTCGAAAGGCGTGGGGCGGCAAACTTTATGTATACCTTATTGCAATATCTCTAGAAGGGATGGGGATATTCATACTTTCTTGTGTTGTTCATGTCATATGGCATATTGCACCGCCTGGCCAGCAGATACTTGGTATACTTCGTTAACCTTAACCCCCTCTACAACCCCCCACCCCACCCCCAGAGGAAAACACGTCACGACAAGTAGGATCAATTGATGCAAGAGTTGAAGAGTCACATGTTGAAGGAAAGACAGTGTCGCCACCTGGATTGTCAAATAACACTAAAGGACGGATTGATGGACGGAATCCGTCCGTCCATCAATCCATCCAGCTTTTGACCACAACTGGACTGATTGATGGACGGAATGGACGGACGGATCTTGGTGGAAGTGGGTTTTGTCCGTTCGTCCATCACAAACGTCCAGATCCCTGTTTTTTTGGACGGATTTTATGGACGGACGGACGGACCCTAGAAAAACGTTAATGTGAAATACCAACTACAGGCCCCTATAGACCTCTAAAGTGAAGCAAATTAACACCTATCTTGGTCAATTTTATTTTTTGTGAATGGGATCTAGTGGGAATATCGTAAAGCTGAAAAAAAACTAGCCGTAGCCCTTACTGATATTGATCCTGTATATAATAATATTTGCAACTTAGAATATGACATACGGGTTTATATATCCCCATTTTTATATAAAGAGCGAGACCAGCCTTACAGTAAGTGTTTTACCCCAGTGCCCCTGGTATGGCCAATGGCACCAACACACGTTGGCACAGAGCTGATTTTTCTGGTGGATTATCGTAAAAAAATGATCACGGTGGGCGATTAAATTGTCCGTTATAACAGTGAAAAAAATTAAGGTGAAGTTAGGTCTTTGTGGATGTTCAGTGTAATCACACTAGATGGCAGTCTGGTTGATGGGTAGACTCAAGTGGGGATTCTACTCTCTAGAGACATCTGTGTAAGAGTATAGTGATTTTAATTCGCTGAATTCACAATAGCATCAATATTCATACTCTCGCTCCCAAATCATTCCGAAGGAGAGCGCTGGCAACAACCACTTAGTATGACATTGAACTGGGATTTTGCTTAGTTTATACCGGGTTTGGGCAATCCCTGTTGGTAGCTAGTGAACAGGAACCAGAATTTCTGGTTCCATTAACGGTTCCCTTGGAAGGATTCGGGAACGAGAAACAATGTTCAAGGCAAAATATGCGGTTGGCAGAATATGGTTAATCACGAGGTAGTGCGTCACAGTGATGCAGTAGTAACGTTTGGGTGATATGAACATCCAATTTTGGGCGGTGAAAACTAGGAATATGCACATTGCTGTATATGTTCATTTAATTTAAAGTGTAGTAATCCTAGTGTGACTTCTGCTCATGGATTGTCCTGACAAACTGTCAAGAAGCATTCTATACAAAAGGCTAATTTACATTGATTAGTCCTTAAGATGACATTACCAGTTCTGGCAGCATGGTACCAAATGGGGCATGAAACCATGTATAGTGAACCTCACATTGAACTAGGCATAGTGAGGTGAACTTACCGTATTGCATAAGATACCATACTAATTGATTAAGGTGATGTATCAAAAAGGCAACACCGACAATGACTCAATACCTTTTACAGAGTAGTTTTGAGGATGGTTTCTCCATCTTCAATACGATAAATATGTGGTTTGAATTCACATTCCAAAGACTGGTATATCTATGGTAAATAAGGGATTTGCACTAAACGATTCTGATTACCTCACTCCTCTGAATCCGACATGTTTAAATTGAACTCATGCAGTTCCTACCATTAGCCCGGGCTCCACTGGGGCGACACACCTACCTGCGAAACGATGCGATCTTTTTTCATGTTTTGATTTTCACATTTTCCTTTATTTCGCTTCATTTCGCTTCATTTCGCTACATTTCGCCACAGTGTCGCCCTATGTAACGCCAGTAGCAGGGCGAAACTGCCGCGAAACTGCCGCGAAACTGCCGCGAAACTGCCGCGAAACTGCCGCGAAACCAAGCGAAATGAGGCGAAATGAAGCAAAATGTGCAAATCAAAACATAAAAAAAGATCGCTCCGTTTCGCAGAACACTGTGCCGCCCTAGTGGAGTCTGGGCTATTGTGGTCTAAGGCTGGTTTACACACTATAACAGGCTTGCCCTCTGGGGTTAAAACAACGCACTACATGTATAGACCTATGTTGGTTCTAGCATCTGTTACCAGGGGGCAGCACTGTCCTCGTCATGTTTTTCTTCTGCCCAATGTATCACCATTCCCAATTTTAATAGGTAGGACAGCACATGTTGAGAAGATTTGTGAAATCCATCACAAAGTATACAATATCTGCAGGGGATCAACTAGAGTAAGGAATTGCAAACATCATTTACCTATCATAGTTAGAATATTTTCTATGATTTTTTGAAATTTTTTTTTTGCTAAACTCGACCTGTCACTTTCTCTCTGCCTGCATGGTAGTGCTTACTCTCGTTCCCAAATCCTTCCGAAGGAAGGCTCTGGTAACAGCCAAATGACCTTGAACTTTGGATTTTGCTGGGTCTGGGCAACCCCTGCTGGTAGGCTGGAACCAGCGGACAGGAAATGGAACCAGAATGTATGATGGTAGTTTTAGGTAGATTTACCATCAGCCTTTCTGGTTCCATTTCCTGTTCCTGTTCGCTGGTTCCAGCCTACCAGCAGGGGTTGCCCAGACCCAGCAAAATCCCAACATTTGGCAGTTACCAGAGCCTTCCTTCGGAAGGATTGGGAACGAGAGTAGGTAGTGCTGTGCACTGCTCCACTCACTATGAGGGCCTTTACAACTGGAACTGCCCTGCGGTATGCTGTAGGAATAGTTCTCTCATTTGGTGAATAGTTCCTTGATTGACTAGCTGTTTCCAAAATTGAATAATACAAGACCCAAACTCAGAACATGGGTCTAGTTTCTTCATGAAAATATCAAATTCCCTATGAAAATTAGAAAGAACAGGGACTTACAGGGATAATATGTATGCTCCAGGGCAATACTTTTAGCCAATTTTCGCCAGCATATTCTTACACCATACTAAAAGAATATTACTCAGAAACCTCTATTCTACCTGATGGTTGGGGTTTTGGGGGGTTTTAGGGGGTACCTGGTTATATAAATTGCCTGAAAAAGTGATGTAATTTTATCTCGAATAGTTTTATATAGTAATTGTTGTGACAGAAAGTAAAAAAAGATACCTATAAAACCTGCTCTGTCAGAAGAGTCTATATGTATAAGATACCACAAACATAAGTGAAAATTCTCATGACTGACCCCCCCCCCCCCCTTCTGTGAAGGTAGCACCAGTGCCTCCCATTTAGAAACCGTTCCAATCTACTTGTCTGCAGTACAGTTGCATTTATTATACCAATTTATATCTCAGTATATATTGCCCTGACATCTAAAGATGGGTCAGAAGAAATAAAGGGACAGTCTTCCTCTGTCCTGTGATATGTCATTTGATATTATAATATGTTTCAATGCTTGGTAATGAATTATTTCCTTTGGGTTGTTTAGCACTGTGACACATACAGACCCGGGATCACGGCTGTTGCTTGTCCTTCCTAATTTTAATCAGTTTAAAAAATGAAAAAGAAAGGAAAAGGGGGTTTGGGCCTTCAATATATAATGGCACAAACTCCTGAGGTATGCAGTTTTGGCTATTTTTGGCCCTTTTCAGCCTTATATCCCTACAGAATAGCAACCTTTGCATACATTTTTTCAAATTTTTAGTATGTGTGAGAAAACATCCTACACTTCTTGGTATGCCTTAAGATATAAATTGTCCCAGTGCTGTGATGTATTTTAAGACACAATGTACGTAATCACCTTATTTTCACCATGAGAACGAATGTGTGATTTACAACATAAGTGAGACAGGGCGATCAAGTGATTGAATTGATTCATTAAAAGATTTGACCTGTAAAATCATTTCAGGAACAATGAATTATTTGTCAATTCCGAGAGCAGAAATGTATTACTGATTCAAAACTACCCATGACCAGTGCCAAAGTTATTTCAGTTACAATAATGCATGTATGCATGGATTCTGGCTTCATGAATGTGTTCCTCAGTGAAAGCTAATACCAGATGATGTGTCACACATTAGTTATGTCTGCCAAAGTTGTGTCTGGAAGTTCAACTTCCAGACACAACTTCGGCAGACATAACTTCACTAGGCACAACCTTGGTTGACATCACCATTCTGCAGGCTCCCTCCACTCTCCATCCTCGACGATGACCAAGTTGAGCGGAGGCCAAACAGATGGAATATCTGCGTTTCCATTCTCTCTGGCCATATTAGGTAAGTTTTGGTTGCCCGTGTTGTGTCTGAAGTATCTGTCGGTAGTGCAACGGGTTGGGTCTCACAGGGAATGGAGCCCTGCCACTACATTTCCCGCCTGTTTAGTCCACAGAATGCCTCCATATTTACATTTAAAGGATTAGCATTGTTATGCTGGTAGAGTAACTGAGTAACTCACTGTAGCGGATTACAGATACCTCACTCCTGTATCCTTTCTGACAGATCTGAAGACTGGTACATAACACATACATAGAGCCAACATCTTATACACAGCACACTGCTGCCACCAATGTCTAATATAGGCACTGATCGCCAGCATGGTTTATTCTATAGCTCAATGACAGGAGGTGCCCTCTAGTGTTATAGACCCCAATATGAGCCCCAGCAGATGGCCTAACGCTGGCTGGCGATAGGTTGTATCATTTCCATTCCAAATGCATCATTTTCAGCTCATTTAGCTCTATTTTCAGTAGTCTACCGTAAATGACCAATTAAAGAGTTCTAGAAAAATAATTGAGCTAAAAATACATAATTTTAGGAGGCTTTTCTATATAAGATATAATTGTCTCAAGTAACTATAAGACCCCCACGACATGCCTTGCATACAAGACGCTTCAAACAAAAAAAGAATTTCGTTGATACATGGATTTTCCATCAAACAGTGTCAATTCTCCCAGAGGATAGGTTTATGACATCGCCCAGATAAAGAGCTCAAGATGGACTCAAATCTGATAGTCTGTCAAGATTGCTCTTAAAGTTGGTATCCCAATTGGGGTGACTAGAATTGACCCCTCTCAATAAAGATTAATTGTGTGATCGACATCACATGTGACCCAGGGCTCTAATAACAACTAATAAAATTGAGTGTGTGAGTGGCCTTACAGATGACTCAGGGTAAGCTGGATCTGTAGCTTATCATGTACTTAGATAAAGTACTGCCTTGTAATCATTTGTTGGTCAATTCTGGCATCAGAAATGGATTCCTTGTTAAAAAGTACCCTCAAGTTATGTGTCATACATGTATGTTATTCCATTTCAGGCCAGCAGGTGGGTGTGGGTGAGCAGGTGGGTGTGGGAGAGCAGGTGGGTGTTGGTGTGCAGGCGAAAGTTGCAGGCTGCAGGCATGTACCGCCTTCTGTCCCTGTCAAAAAGCAAGTCGGTCGGACCATAAACAGCGAAGATATTGGTGGTACAATTTCGCTCTGCACTCCCCTTATGTTGCCGTTGTGGGACCGTCATGCTGTCTTGTTGAGTTCTCGCGTAGTACGAGAACTGCTAGTGGCGCCACCATATCTTTGACAGGTGGAAAGAGAATTAAAAAAGCTAATTTAAATAAGGTTGATGGTATTTTACATTATCCAGAGGGTATTTCAAATAATGTAGAGGGTATTTTTAAATATAAAGAGAGAAAAAGGATCCAGTATGGCCTGAAATATGGTTTCTCTCTTTGTGTATCTGACTTTTAACCTTAAAAACCTATCCTGAGTTCAATTAGAGGGTAGCAATTTAACAGTAGTTAAGAGTTTACCGAAAAGAGAGAAATCAGTACCCAAATATCGCAGGTCAATATGACATGGAAGGAAAGACATTTTTAATTTCTTTTTGAAGGAGACATGTGTCCCCCGATCTTGCCTATCCATCCCTTTTGTCATCTCATGTCTATGTCCCATACACACTGAATGTCATGCATTCTCCAATGTAACAAAAATGTCTTAATCCTTGGTCAAATGCATGTCTGTACAGTTAATTTGGCCTTTGCAGATCACCTGGTCCCCACTGACCTTTCTTCAGGGTTGAAATGATACCAAAATCGTCTCATAAAACAGTCTCACCTTCCCTTTAACACTAAGCTCTATGGGTGTCTGTGTGAACGCTCATCTTTTAAAGGGTGGATTCAAGGTCAGTGGCCTATGCTTCAGCACTAGTTCACAGAGACCTGTGTTTTAGCTTATTTTTGACATTTTTTCATTTACTTTTTTCATAGGGAAATAATTTATTTTACACTGTTTGAACAAAACAGCAAGACAGATGTTGTTGTAGAGAATCACACCAGTGTTGTTTGGTGTAGAAACAGTGTAAAATAGAAGCAGGGGGAAAGTGCAAAGTCAGCTGACCAAACAATGATTTCTGGGGGAAAACCGTCTCACAGAGACCCAGGGTACCCTGGGTCAATTACCTGAAAGTTCTGAATGTATACTTTTCTTCTGAAATGGGTGCTTAATTCTGGTTACCAAGAGTCTTAAAGGCTTTAATATTAAGTGTGTGATAACATCTAGATCTACAGCTCTCATGCCATGGAGAAAACTCAACCATTGGCAAATCATCTGAGATATGCTGCCACCTATACAGATGTCAATGCATTAATGTGTTCATGAATGTCGTTGAGCTACTGGGTCTGCAATATGAATATCTTGTAAACACTATGCCACCTTGTGGTTGAGAAGAGAGGCATGCTTATTGCTTTATTTTTGACTGCTCAGTGGAAATTCATTTTCGCTACTGTGTGGAGATTTTTGTATGGAAATAGTTCTCATAGAGCTTTAATACTTTCACATATGTCTTACAACGGCAGTATGCTTATCCCCATGCTGGAAGTGGAAATTCGTCACCGCAACAGTTGGGATACCAACTTTAAATTACATTATGTACTCCAATTTATTATGCTAATTCCACCCCATGTATGAAGGATCCATTCAAGATGTCTTGACACCAAGTTACTAGAGGTCTCTATCTGCTCCCTAGCCAAAATGAGAGGCCATCATAAAAGGATCACTTAACATAGGATCAGTTATAGATTGAGCGACCAGCTAGAGCCTCTGGCCATCCTATTATTGGCTATGGAGGGTAACTTTCTTTTCCTATAATGGAACTGAGGTATATTATATAGAATTGAAATAATATTGACAAAATTGTGAACTTTGATAAATATTGAGCATGATAGTTGAGACATAAGTGGGGAGTAGTATAGTATGTATCGGAACGGGACTATAGTTAACTACTGTTTATTACTCAATCGACCTGCAGCCAATCAGAGGCCTCCATTTGGTCACGTGACCCGTTGCCATGGTAACGTGACCTACTTAGGGCTCTCAGCCAATCAGAAGCCAGCATTCTGGGTGACCTACTGACCTACTTAGAAGCTCTCAGCCAATCAGAGGCCGGCATTCTGGTAACCATGGTAACGTGACCTACTTACGTCACGTGACCTACTTAGGCTCAGCCAATCAGAAGCCGGCATTCTGGTAACTAGGGTAACGTGACCTACTTAGGGTTTGTTTGTAAACAACACCACGTGGCTCTCTTGTTTGTAAACAACACCACGTGACACGTGACTGTTTGTAAACAAACAATTCGACTTAGTCTGACATTTTCAGCTGTCGCATGCTGACCTGCTGCTATCATAAGAGAAACAAAAGCCCTAATCACGCTTTTCAGCTGGATCCTTCCACCCACCAGACATGGATCCAGATGGGAGGGTGGTTTAAAATTAATCCGTGTACCGACTGTCATACAATAGTGTAATTAGTTGAACACGTGTTACCTGTATAAAGGATTAGCAGGTCATGGGCTTAGAGTGTGTATAGAAAAACAACTACAGGTAGCGTGAACAAAGCGACCCCCTCCCTTTCTGTCACTCTGTCTGTGACTAGAGGGCGCGCGTGTGGTAAGCGGCTTAAATCTAAAGAAAAAAAATCACCCTCTCCTGTCGTCAGCAGTCAGCTGGCCGGCGGCTGGAAAATGCGATTAGAGGGATGATGAGCGCGGTTTTTTATATTCAATATATTAGAAGTGTGCTTTGTTGCTTATATAGTTCATTATGCGTTTAAAATGTTCGCGAGTATCGTAGAAATGTAGAAAAATCCTATTGTGGCGCCATCTGACGAAAAGAGCGGAGAACTATACTAGGGTATGGCGAGCTAGACTAGAGCATGTAATCACCAGGCGGCAGAGTGGTCAAAAGACAATCTCGTAGTAGTAGGTCTACTTGGATCTTGAGTAGCCACCCTTGTGGTTGCAATTACCTAGACTAGTTGACCCTGCCAGCCTGGTCAAGTGAAATTAGTAAGGAGACCGCACATTAACGCGCTCCACAGTCTTTAGACAGTTAAGACTATAGTACCGTAGATTCTACTGTGTACTCACACTAACTATTTACAGTGCTACATATTCATACCCGTGTTCTAAGTGTTTTTTTTAGAAAAAAGCGATCTACTCACCCATTTTTTTTAGACAAACTCCTATTAGCAGGTAACCCCTGTATAAACCATACTGCAAAGATCTGCTACTTCGAGCGTCTGCCTCGTGACTGATAGTGTACAACAAGACGAAGTGGGCAGAGGTGAAGTACTGTTCCAAGAAAAATTGAGGCTCTTTATATAGCTGAGAGAGCGGCTAATCCGGATGTTCTAAGCTTGTTTTCACCTAGAGCCCCACCCTCTTCCAGAGAGGAATCAAATTGCTTTTCACCTGGACCCTTCCACCCCTCATCCATCAGCATGAAAAGAGGGATAACAAGTGTAACGTGCGCTACATGTATATGGGATTATAGCTGGTGAAGAGATAAAGCCAGGTCAACTGTGTATACAAAGACTACAGGAGGTGATTAACGACAGGTGTGACGCGCCAGCCCGTGGACGGATTATCTTCTAAGCCGACGCTTATTCAACTAGCCAGCTGCCGTCCGCTCCACTCACCACGGCAAGAGGAGGTGCTTTTGTTTTACACTTAAGTCGCTTACCACATGTACTCGTCTCTACCTCACAGACAGACACCCTCTCGCTTGCTTCACGACCCCTGTAGCTTTTTTTGTATACACACTCTAATCTCATAACCCCCTGATCCGTTATACAGGTAACGGGTATTCTCTTTTAAATAGCTGCCAGTCAGCCTGCGGCAGCTGAAAACGACGGTAAGTAGCTTAGCTCTAGAAGCAAGAAGGCGTATATAAGGAGGCTGACACGTGTATAGGCGCCTTATAAGTCGGCAGGGGGTAAATACTAGTGAAAAAGGAAGGCAGGTGTGCAGGTAGCTTTCTAACAGACACGTGTGTGCACTAAGCTGCTTAAGTCTAAACCCACCTGCAGTAGTCAGGTAGCATGTGAAAACTTACTTAACAGATCTCTTAATTGAGTAGAGACTCTGTACTGAGAGAGTCTTTTCAGCCGTTTAAGAGGATTATCTAGGACAGGGTACATAAGGAGTGAAACGACGCTCTCACCCATCACACTTTCTCGACCCGCCCTTCATCATCGTAGCATCGTCCACTCTACGCTCGCTCAGAATGTTATGATGGTTAGTTCTGCTATTTTCAGCTACTTTTCTTATCGAAGTGTTGACGCTACAGAGCATCGAAACTCTCCCCAAATGAGTCCAAGAAAGAAAAAGCAACTTCCACTTGAAGCAGGAAGAGAAACAGTGCCCTATGATGCATGTGAGGTAAAGAAACATTGGAAGGACGTCACCAAGGAGCAATGGATAGAAGCATGCTTCAACTTCATCGGAACGGAAGTAGTTTCATTTGGACAGAGGGAGAAGATTTTGTTGGAGCTATTTTTCTTAGCTCCGTATACTTGGCCTGACTGTGGTGAAATTCCTTCAGGTATTTGTTCAGTCTTCGCCATAGAAGTTATCAGGTCTTTGAAGGAGCTTCGATATATGCAAGGCACTCACGAGGAGATTGTTCAGAAAATGACGGAATTCGAAACAGGAGAAGACACAATATGGTGCGAGGAGACGACATATACGGACGATGATCTGGAGTACATCATTTGTAGCCCGTTGGAACATTATGTTAAAGACTTTGCGGACATGCTAGACAGCACTGAGATGAACCCGAAAGAGAGATCCCTTACTGCACAGAAAGAGGCCAAAGCTGTGTTGGAAAAGCTCAAGTTTGGTCAAGGATTCACTCTTCAAAGCAGCTGTGTGAGTGTGATAAAAGGCCTTGTGTTGAAACATCCAGACATGAAGTTTTCGCGTGCTGTCGACACACTTCCTTTGCCTGAACTGATGATGAACATGATCGATCCCATCGTACCAACATGTTTCGACTCTGCCAATTGTCCCATGTATAAAATGGTTTCAAGTTTTGCCCGTGGCCGATGGCTAAACGATCCACTGAAGTCAGAAAACCTCCTTGATTTAATCAACTGACTAAATGTATTTTCTCATACTAGTATTAGTAGCATTAGTAATAGCAGCTACTCAGTCTCGTGCAGCACAAGCAGCAGCATCTGTCAGCAGCATCCGTGACATCGTCAGCAGCAGCAGCAGCTGCACGAGCAGCACAAGCAGCAGCATCTGTCAACAGCATCCGTGACATCGCCAGCAACTGCAGCAGCTGCACGAGCAGCACAAGCAGCAGCAGCTGTCAGCAGCTGCAGCAGCTGCACGAGCAGCACAAGCAGCAGCACCAACAGCAGCAGCAACAGCAAATCAGCAGCAGCAGCAGCAGCAGCAGCAGCAGCAGCAGCAGCAGCAGCGGCGGTGTGGACCACTAAATTCGAGATGGCGACATGTCTGTTTCTTAGAATCGACATTCGACATGAGGCCTAGTGACATTTGACATGAAGCTTGAAAAACATAGTGACAGGTGACATGAGCAATTATTAAAATCGACATGAGATATGAGCATAATTAAGCGACATCGACATGTGCCATGGCTATTTTTTTTTAAGACAAACGCCATAGACTCCTCATTCAAACCCCCACTAGTAGTGCTCTATAAGCGCAAGCTTTGCCTTAAGAGAGCTGTGGCTGTGAACCCTCTCCTCCCCCCGTACACACAGGTAAATATCAGAGTCAGCCAATGTCGCCAATACTACTCTCATACAAGGGTCAGGCACTGCTGGACTATAATAGATGGGTCAAGGACCATTCTACTGAGGGTCAGGCTAGGCTGGACATTCAATAACAGGCTGGACTTTGGCAAACTTGCTTGAAAGTCTGGCCAGCAAGAGTCCGTTGAAGGACTATACGGTAAAAAGGCTGCTGTTACAGTCAAGATACTCATATTTCAAGCCCAGAAAACTGTAATTAGCTTTCCAAGTTGTTTATTTAACAATATCCTGGCCTAGCAAGAAGCTGTCAGATGACATCTAAGAAAAATGGGGCTGTTAATTGATCAAGAGAGCTACATTGTTACAGAGTCCTATTCCTCTTTTGAGGTGGGACCAAATTTGAAAAAAGAATAAACTCAAAAAAAAAGCCTTAAGATTGAAACAGTTGTAGATGACAAATTTAATGAGGAAGTCGTATTAATTAGTTTACAAATAGCCGCTGCACGAGCAGCACAAGCAGCTCGTGCAGCTGCTGCAGCTGACACTAGTGTCAGCTGCTGCTTGTGCTGCTCGTGCAGCGGCTATTTGTAAACTAATTAATACGACTTCCTCATTAAATTTGTCATCTACAACTGTTTCAATCTTAAGGCTTTTTTTTTGAGTGAGTTGGGTGAGAGCGTCGTTTCACTCCTTATGTACCCTGTCCTAGATAATCCTCTTAAACGGCTGAAAAGACTCTCTCAGTACAGAGTCTCTACTCAATTAAGAGATCTGTTAAGTAAGTTTTCACATGCTACCTGACTACTGCAGGTGGGTTTAGACTTAAGCAGCTTAGTGCACACACGTGTCTGTTAGAAAGCTACCTGCACACCTGCCTTCCTTTTTCACTAGTATTTACCCCCTGCCGACTTATAAGGCGCCTATACACGTGTCAGCCTCCTTATATACGCCTTCTTGCTTCTAGAGCTAAGCTACTTACCGTCGTTTTCAGCTGCCGCAGGCTGACTGGCAGCTATTTAAAAGAGAATACCCGTTACCTGTATAACGGATCAGGGGGTTATGAGATTAGAGTGTGTATACAAAAAAAGCTACAGGGGTCGTGAAGCAAGCGAGAGGGTGTCTGTCTGTGAGGTAGAGACGAGTACATGTGGTAAGCGACTTAAGTGTAAAACAAAAGCACCTCCTCTTGCCGTGGTGAGTGGAGCGGACGGCAGCTGGCTAGTTGAATAAGCGTCAGCTTAGAAGATAATCCGTCCACGGGCTGGCGCGTCACACCTGTCGTTAATCACCTCCTGTAGTCTTTGTATACACAGTTGACCTGGCTTTATCTCTTCACCAGCTATAATCCCATATACATGTAGCGCACGTTACACTTGTTATCCCTCTTTTCATGCTGATGGATGAGGGGTGGAAGGGTCCAGGTGAAAAGCAATTTGATTCCTCTCTGGAAGAGGGTGGGGCTCTAGGTGAAAACAAGCTTAGAACATCCGGATTAGCCGCTCTCTCAGCTATATAAAGAGCCTCAATTTTTCTTGGAACAGTACTTCACCTCTGCCCACTTCGTCTTGTTGTACACTATCAGTCACGAGGCAGACGCTCGAAGTAGCAGATCTTTGCAGTATGGTTTATACAGGGGTTACCTGCTAATAGGAGTTTGTCTAAAAAAAATGGGTGAGTAGATCGCTTTTTTCTAAAAAAAACACTTAGAACACGGGTATGAATATGTAGCACTGTAAATAGTTAGTGTGAGTACACAGTAGAATCTACGGTACTATAGTCTTAACTGTCTAAAGACTGTGGAGCGCGTTAATGTGCGGTCTCCTTACTAATTTCACTTGACCAGGCTGGCAGGGTCAACTAGTCTAGGTAATTGCAACCACAAGGGTGGCTACTCAAGATCCAAGTAGACCTACTACTACGAGATTGTCTTTTGACCACTCTGCCGCCTGGTGATTACATGCTCTAGTCTAGCTCGCCATACCCTAGTATAGTTCTCCGCTCTTTTCGTCAGATGGCGCCACAATAGGATTTTTCTACATTTCTACGATACTCGCGAACATTTTAAACGCATAATGAACTATATAAGCAACAAAGCACACTTCTAATATATTGAATATAAAAAACCGCGCTCATCATCCCTCTAATCGCATTTTCCAGCCGCCGGCCAGCTGACTGCTGACGACAGGAGAGGGTGATTTTTTTTCTTTAGATTTAAGCCGCTTACCACACGCGCGCCCTCTAGTCACAGACAGAGTGACAGAAAGGGAGGGGGTCGCTTTGTTCACGCTACCTGTAGTTGTTTTTCTATACACACTCTAAGCCCATGACCTGCTAATCCTTTATACAGGTAACACGTGTTCAACTAATTACACTATTGTATGACAGTCGGTACACGGATTAATTTTAAACCACCCTCCCATCTGGATCCATGTCTGGTGGGTGGAAGGATCCAGCTGAAAAGCGTGATTAGGGCTTTTGTTTCTCTTATGATAGCAGCAGGTCAGCATGCGACAGCTGAAAATGTCAGACTAAGTCGAATTGTTTGTTTACAAACAGTCACGTGTCACGTGGTGTTGTTTACAAACAAGAGAGCCACGTGGTGTTGTTTACAAACAAACCCTAAGTAGGTCACGTTACCCTAGTTACCAGAATGCCGGCTTCTGATTGGCTGAGCCTAAGTAGGTCACGTGACGTAAGTAGGTCACGTTACCATGGTTACCAGAATGCCGGCCTCTGATTGGCTGAGAGCTTCTAAGTAGGTCAGTAGGTCACCCAGAATGCTGGCTTCTGATTGGCTGAGAGCCCTAAGTAGGTCACGTTACCATGGCAACGGGTCACGTGACCAAATGGAGGCCTCTGATTGGCTGCAGGTCGATTGAGTAATAAACAGTAGTTAACTATAGTCCCGTTCCGATACATACAATACTACTGTGGGGGGTACAGAGGCCCCCCCCCCCTGAGGTCGGAAAGTCGCCTAAATTAAGGGGTCAAGGTCGAAAAGTCGATTCTTTGGACCCTATAACCTATTGTAAATTTTGTCCTAAAGTCGCCAGGTCGTTTATATTATTGCCTGAGGTCGAAAGTCGCCCCCAAAACAGCCCAGCTCGCCAGGTCGCCTTTGACCCATCTGCAGTCACATGAGTGGAGCTTTTCAGTAACAGTTTGTGATATTGAGCCCAGTACATGACACAGATATATCTTTTTAATCATTAAAATTACATCATAAATTTATCAAGACTTTCTTGGATTTTTTAAAAATTTCCCCTTTGTTCTAGGACCACAAGTTTTGGGGAAACCTGAAATCACTTCTTGTAGCAGAGCATGAAGCTTATTTCAATGTGGCCGCCATTTTGAGATGATTCATAATGTATGATATTGCTACATGGCACATCATCAATTGAACTGCCTAAAAGCGAGGTCCTCTATGACACTCATATCAATTGTATGGACTTGTGATGACATAAAAGTATATTCAAAGTATGCAGAAATGCTTTCCTTATGGTAGAATAAGGATCATCAAAAGCATATTAGTTGCTTTTAAAAGTCGAACACTGATTACATGGTCATTATCCTTTAAATCATGAGTGTATAACCAATGACAAACGAAAAAATGTCTTGCAGCAATATTGGTCAAAAAGGCTATTTTTCAGATTTCAACTTCTGGTTCAAAGGCCCAAAGTGTGATAGTCAGGGCAGATATAACACTCTAAATAGTCTCATATGAAAGATCATCTCGTTGTGCGTCATTTACAGGGGTGTGCAGTGAGAAATGGGGATCCTGCATGGTAATGGGAGCACTGTCATTGGTTTAAAGTAGGCGAAAATGGCAATTTCCCCTAATATGAGGTAATGTTGCCATAGTAACATAATCAAACATTTTGACGATTTTTTTAAATAGGTAAAAATCCAAAAAGCCTTTTGTCGCAGCTTTGAATTGAACTGGAATAAAATCACAATTTTGAAAGACAGCCTAGGGAAATGCGTTTCAGATTATGTGAGATACTTGGCGTCGAGGCACCTCATGCAATAATAAAAGTGTCCTGGCGACTTTTAGATAAAATTGAGTACTTAAGGGGGTCCAAAAAAGCGACTTTGTGACCTGGACCCCTTAATTTCGGCGACTTTCCGATCTCAGGGGGGAACCCTCTGCACACAGGCAGTAACTGAGTCCTGCTGCCATTGAATTATGTATCTATAGTGTATGTAAAGGTCTGACACTCCTAGCCCCCTGTTCATCTATCCACTTAAGGCGGCAGCACTGTACATGGGATTGTAGGTAGACCGTGGCACCATCTAGTTGAAAGGTAGGAACTACAAATTTCTGTACTTCAGATGGTGCCACTGTCTACCTACAATCCCATGAACAGTGGTGCCACCTTAAGTGGATAGATGACCGGGGACTAGGAGTATCAGACCTTTACATACACAATAAATGGCAGCAGGACTCAGTTACAGCCTGTGCCTCTGCACCCCAGTCATTCAGTGGTCAACACCATCGGTAGACTGTTAACTGAATAAACACCTTATTTCGCATCCAGAGTGAGGTCGACCGCCACTCTCTCATCTAAATATACAGCAGTCCAACATTATAGCACTCCAATGCACTATATGGATATATATCTAAAACTGGACATCGACATCCATGTAACAGAAAGCTATATTTATTAGAAGTAGAAATTCATGAATATCTATATGAAGGAGAACACCATGTTCATGTCTATATGTCTGTGTGTATGTTCATTTCGAAATTCAAGATTGCAACCATTGATTGAATGCCACCATGCTTTCAATGTAATCTCGAATTGCAGTTGCAGTAGTTTGATACTAATAAAAAAAAATCTATTCTATTTTTCTTTCATGAACAGTTGGCATCCCATAGATTCAAGATGGCTATCACTTATTGAATGTCCCGATGCTTGAAATGCAATCTTGACTTGTAGTTGCATTAATTTGATACTATCAAAAAAACAAATCCCATTTGATTTTTCCTTCATTCAACCCATTCAAGATGGCTACCATTTACTAAATGCCACAATGCTTTCAGTGCAATGAAGAATTGTAGTTGCATTAATTTGATATCTATATAAGAACATTTCTATTTGATACCTTTTTCAAACACAGTTGGCACCCCATAGGTTTAGGATGGCCACCATTTATTGAATGCCACAATGCTTTAAATGCAATCTTGAAATGTAGTTGCATTAATTTTAAACTGTTAAAAACATCCAATTTAGTTGTTTTTTTCATGAAGAGTTGGCACCCCATAGGTTCAAGATGGCCACCAATCATTGAATGCCATAATGCTTAAATGCAATCTTGAGTTGCTGTTGCATCAATTTGATTCTTAAAAAAAAAACTTTCTTTTTTTTCTTTCATGAACAGTTGGCACCCCATACATTCAAGGTGGCTACCAGTCATTGCATGCCACAATGCTTTAAGTGCAATCACAAATTGTAGTTGCATTAATCTGATACTAATAAAAAAACTAATTCTATTCTTTTTTTTATTTATGAACAGTTGGCACCCCATATATTTAAGATGACTACCATTCATTGAATGCCCCGATGCTTGAAATGCAATCTCGAATTGTAGTTGCATCAATTTAATGCTAATAAAAAACAAATTCTTATCAATTTTTCTTTCATGAATATTTGGCACCCCATAAGGTGGCCACCATTCATATTAATGCAAATAGAACGCTTTAAGTGCTATCACGACTTGTAGTTGCATTAATCTGATACTAAAAAAAAAAAAAATCGATTTGAATTTTCTTTCATGAACAGTTGGCACCCCATAAATTAAAAATGCACCCAGCACCCAGGTCAACAGCTATATACAGACACGTGTACCTCCCCTGCCTGTTCTCCTTCAATGCACAGTGAAGAGGGTGGGAGGGGGCGACCATCAACAGTGCATAAACACTTTGATTGGATGACAATGCAGTTTTTATATTACAACCTAAATTTGTGCAACGAAAATCATCAAGAAATACTAAGTATTTTTTCCAAAGAATAGCTTTTCTAGAATGGCTCGGTATTCAGGAATCCTACTGTGAATAAAAAAATGTCAAATTCTAATTCTAAATACCTGAAAATTGAGAAATGCTGACGTTCACGGGTTATGTAGGAAATGTACTAAAAACAGCAAAAAAGGGCAACAAAACCCTAATTTTCTCAAAAACTGTTCAGTAGGATTTTTTCTAACTGAGGTTCCACTGTTTTCTACCCTCATATTACACATTGGCATAGAGAATATATTGACACCTAGTCAGGATTTTGCGCTAGGAGCAATCTGTGAGGCGAAAAACAGCCAAAATGAGCCACTGGTCTGAAGTATAAAACTGGGCATCGATCACTATAGAGCTACAAAGAGACAGAGAATCGATGTCCAGTAATAATCCTAACATATACTGATAAATGTATACATGTAGTATAATCAGTCGTTCCTTGAAGGAATAAATTAAGAAAAAGCCATTCAATAATCATATTACTTTATTGGAGCCAATGAGGGCAGAGTGGGACACATGGACGTCTTGACCCTACAACAACCTGTACACTATATACACACAGTGCTCTCTGTCTACTCTACTCTCCTGTCTCTGTGTAGTCATCTATGGATTCTTCATAGAAACGATACTTCTCTCGCTGATGAAGGTGTAGTAAACTCGAGATAATGATAGTAATGCCTCCAATATCTTTGTATCAGAAAATACATGTTGCATGTACATTCTAGGATTTTCCAAATAGGCCTTCATAGCGTATAATATTTTGGTGTTGACGATTTATAACAGGTGATATCCCCTGTGATCTTTCATTACATTCAGTGTGTTTGTGTTATATTTGGTGTTGACAAATGATATTTATAAATACTTCTCAGCAGTGGACCAAGGAATTGGAGAACACAAATGTGTACGGATTACTGCCAAGCGAAATATTGAAAGCTGGGGTAGGTGTGAAATTCCGCCCTCCTGTGGGCCCAGCCCGATACTCCCACTAATGTGTTCTCTAATCCCCAATTGCATGTGAATATGTATCAGTGTCCATGGAATTCAAGAGCGAGCAATTACAACATAATTTGATCCATGGATTTATCCCACACATAGCTGAGAGTATCATAACTAAAAAATGTAATGTGATTTTAAGGATTTGTAACATTTACAAAAAAGGAACACATGAAACATATTACGAGGACAATTAAACCAATTACACGTCTACCAACTGATATTCTGTTCATCACATGGAAATAAGGAAATATGAAATGATATCCTCAAATCAGGAAGGCCTTACACAATGCATACCCACATGTATTTGAGCATATGTATCTGAAGGCAGAGGCAGCAATACAGCATGAGAACCAACCAGTGATAATACATGTAAATGTAAGTTTCCTTGGTGCAGATCATAACAATCATAACATATTCATTCATTACTAAACAGGAGGAATTTCACTGTTTAATGAATCTTGTCACAACACCTGGTCATATATACTCTTTAAGGACTCTCAGCACCCAAATTGCAATAAAACAGTTTGAGGGGTATACTTCCAAGGAAATGTGTTAAACCTGTACATATTATACATCAATTAAACCATCTATAATAGCTTTATCAAATTCCTTCGATTATTTCTCATTTTAGTAGCCATGGAATGTGGATGGAACAAAAACGTTCCATTTTCAGCCTCTTTTTTTTCCAACAGCATTATGGGATGGAAATTGGACAAAATTCTTGAATTTCTCGATTGAAAACTAAAATTCATGTCAATACCTGGGGTCCTTTTTTCTCTTTTCCTGATATTCCAATTATTAAGGCCTACACAGCTCTTCAAAGTTGCATAGTTAGCTAAAAAGTGGGTGATAATAGGGGTAAATAGCCATTTTTACCATTTTTTAGTAACTATGCAACTTTGAAGAGCTCTGTAGGCCTTAATAATTGGAATATCAAGAAAAGAAAAAAAAGGACCCCAGGTATTGACATCAATATCAGTTTAAAATAGTTAAACCTAAGAATTATGTCCATTTTCCATCCCATAATGATGTTGAAATGAAAAGAAGATAAAAAGGAACGTTTTTGTTCCATTCACGTTCCACAGTGACGAAAATTCCAAATAATGGAAGGAATTTGATAAAAGTATTACAGATGGTTCAAATGATGTATAATATGTAGAGGTGTAACACATGTACTTGGAATTAAACCCTCATAACCGTTTTAGTGCAATATGGGTGCTGAGAGTCCTTAAGAGTAATACATTTCTCTGTGGAAAAATAACTAGGTATCTGATGTCAATACTGTATCCAAAATCTGCTAGAATATAAATTCCTCATCGAATCTGTAATGATTTATGTTTTCTTTGAACACTGTTGTCCCAGAACTGTCCCATGTCCCGTGGGACAAGAGCATGTATTACTAACATCCCGCTCATAATTTGGTTGAACCTGAGTGAAGAGTATGCTTCTGAGGTCACATAGCTGCTCCTGTGTCATTTAAATAAATACCATATAGTAACAGGCCAGAAGTGACAGCCTGAGGGTGAACGCTAAATCAAAGAGATCAATTATGGCATCGGTTAGTTCACTCAATTACACTTTAATCTTTACCTTCCGTCTCCATGGCAACCAGTAGATCTGAAAGTATCCTCTTCTATGACAGAGTTGTAGACTGAGTAAAATCGAGATCGAGACAGGTAAAGAATTGGGCCCTACTGTCGGCTCTTCCTTAGTACGATGATAATAGTAATCAGACTCTCATCCTTACTTTTGCTGTGTTCATGAACATGATAAACCATACAAAACATGACAAGAATAAACAATATTAATTAAATATCTATTTTACACATACATCCTTTGTGTGCAACATTCACGATTACATATGTATCTCAATACACAAATTATGGTCTCATGTACAATTATCAAATATTAGAAGATATTTTCTTAATGATAATAATAATTATTGTGTGGCCCTAAATCCTCATCCATCCCTACCTCTCAGCGAATCACTTCATCAATAACAATCATTATTCAGTTACACATTATTTACATAAGTTGATGCCAATGCACCAGATGGGCACTTCAATAGTGGACATGCCTTTTTAAAATTTAACAACATTTAACCATGTATACATGACATCCACACTATCTCAAATATACCAAATGTGCGCTTACAGAATTATCACTCCACTCAAAAGAACCGCATTGGACTCCTAGCTTTCTTACTCTGGGGCTTATCTCTACATCTCCCAAACATTTGTATTCATTTCATTAAAAGAAAAACACACACACACAGTTTACATATGTACTGTTTTTCTCCAGTTTAAGGTGTTTCCCTTCTCTAGAGTCCATCCGTAATCCATATACGTGTGTGCGTGTGTGTACCACGGGATGGTGTCCAGGAGAAGGCGCCCGGTGCTGGAGGTAGACCACAGTACCCTGCTGCCACCACACACACTCAGTCTGCATCCTGATACAGCAGCACGCCTTCAGTCTGTTACAGACTACTCTAGTGAGCTACATCAATACATCTGGGATACACAGATGCTCCCTCTTCACTCGCTGACTTCACTGACACATCCATCCTCATTTATAATCCAGGTAACGCTGACGACAGAACGTGTATCACATGAAGCGTGCCTGGTCTGCCGATCTGCTGGTGCTGCTATAGTAGTGCCACCGTGTGGGGAGCGCACACACCAAACTTGTGAGCCAGGGTCATGCTAAGCACCGTATTATAGTTTGCCACATCTCACATAACATGTCATTTACTCCTCATATAAATACGCCATAGACCCCTGACAAACCATGACGTAACGTCTCATGACGTCAACTCATCACGAAATGCAGATAATGGCGCCATCTAGTGCAGTTTCCACAGATGCCCGTGGTGGCGCCATCTAGTGGCACCAAGCTGACTGAGCACAGTGGTGCCACCTGGGGACAGCTGGGTGTGTGGACTATGCATCGGTGGTGGCTGATGTGGGGAAAGTACATGTGAGGGTGGCCGATTTGTCCTTGAGTTTGTTGATGATTGTCTTTTGGAACTTGTCCTTGACACGGTTAAACTCCATGATGTCGCGGGGCTTCTCGGCAAACCAGAAGCGGTCGAACTGGTACAGCAGGTAGGCTGCAAAGGGGAACAGAGAGAAGTCAGCGACTACATAAACTGGTACAGGAGGTACGCTGTAAAGGGGAACAGAGAGAAGTCAGCGACCACACAAACTGGTACAGGAGGTACGCTGCAAAGAGGAACAGAGGGAAGTCAGCGACCACACAAACTGGTACAGGAGGTACGCTGCAAAGGGGAACAGAGGGAAGTCAGCGACCACACAAACTGGTACAGGAGGTACGCTGCAAAGGGGAACAGAGGGAAGTCAGCAACCACACAAACTGGTACAGGAGGTACGCTGCAAAGGGGAACAGAGAGAAGTCAGCGACCACACAAACTGGTACAGGAGGTACGCTGCAAAGGGGAACAGAGGGAAGTCAGCAACCACACAAACTGGTACAGGAGGTACGCTGCAAAGGGGAACAGAGGAAGTCAGCAACCACACAAACTGGTACAGGAGGTACGCTGCAAAGGGGAACAGAGGGAAGTCAGCAACCACACAAACTGGTACAGGAGGTACGCTGCAAAGGGGAACAGAGGGAAGTCAGCAACCACACAAACTGGTACAGGAGGTACGCTGCAAAGGGGAACAGAGAGAAGTCAGCAACCACACAAACTGGTACATAGACAGAGATCCATGACCCGGGATCCATGATAACCTGTCTGAATGACAGGTTTCTCCACGAGTGGTGCATTGGATCGTATTATACGAGGCGGAGCCGAGTTTGATGCAATCCAATGCACCACGAGTGAAAAAAACAGGAGTTCAGATTGATTAGAGTGGATCTCTGTATTTATTATATGTAATTCTTGATTAATTTCATCAAAATATACATTTAAATATTGGTTTCATAGCTATTTTGGTGATGTTATCATGGAGAAACAGGCCATGGAGAATGACCATCAGTTTCTCCAAAGGGGTGTGGAGAACGACCATTCTAGTACTTAAGCATAATAACTTTGTTTCTCCACATGAAATAAAGTCGGTAGGCTGCAAAGGGGAACAGAGGGAAGTCAGCGACTACATAAACTGGTACAGGAGGTACGCTGCAAAGGGGAACAGAGGGAAGTCAGTGACCACACAAACTGGTACAGGAGGTACGCTGCAAAGGGGAACAGAGGGAAGTCAGCGACCACACAAACTGGTACAGGAGGTACGCTGCAAAGGGGAACAGAGAGAAGTCAGCGACCACACAAACTGGTACAGGAGGTACGCTGCAAAGGGGAACAGAGGGAAGTCAGTGACCACACAAACTGGTACAGGAGGTACGCTGCAAAGGGGAACAGAGAGAAGTCAGCAACCACACAAACTGGTACAGGAGGTACGCTGCAAAGGGGAACAGAGAGAAGTCAGCAACCACAAACTGGTACAGGAGGTATGCTGCAAAGGGGAACAGAGGGAAGTCAGCTGCTCTCTCTTCAAATAATGAGATTAGAACAAAGCATACTTTAAACATACTTCCGATTTTACTTTTTGTTGTAGGTGAACTAGATCTCTTGTGATAAGGATTTTAACACTATTCCCCCATAAATTGCCAATTTAAAGTAACCTTCTTCCTCATGCATTGATAGTAAGGGGGGGGGGCGGCTTATACGGGAGGTTTTAGGGTGTGCGGCGTTAGCATGTAGCGGTGTAGGAGTGCTTACAGTAGACCCTGTGGAAGTCGTCGAGCTGCGGCCGGCCGTGCACCACGTTGTAGAAGTGCGTCTTGAGGTGGCCGGCGGTCAGCAGCTGGTACGTCAGCCCCGTGATGTTGATACCCACGATGGCGAACGAGTACCTGCAGTCAGAGCAGAACAACGTGTGTAAGGTATGAACATGTGAGCAATAATTGGTGAAGTATTTTCTTTAATATGCCCTTTGCTCTCGTTTAGTGTTGATTGCCGTTGGTGTGCATTGTTTGTACATTAAATGACTCCCACGAAATTTTCAGATTGAAATTCCGAGACTGTCCATGAACAAGAATTACCATTTTCTATTACAATATTTACTATACATCGCGACATAGCGCCGGGTGGTCTTCAATTTGACAGGGCAAATTTCTAAAATCTCAAAAGCAAAGGATACATTCTAATGGGTTTTGTTATGCTTTATATTTTGCCCCATTTTTTCCTGACTTTTCCTGACACTTAGACATATATATAGACAAAGGCTAATTGTAATTATTCAGGATATATTAAAGAACACAACAAATTGCTGATCTGATAACGTGACAGGCCATATGATACGGCTGCATTGCATCCCATGGGGGGCACGTGATACGGGAATTCTAGTACTTAAGCATAGGAACTGCCGTATCTGGCATGAAATAAACAGCAATATTTCACAAGATTCTCTGACTTTTCCTGACAGGTTTATATCCCACGACGCTCCCTAACTGTCGCTGACAGGTGGGACCTGTAGGCGTGTACAGGTTGGTGACTTACCCGCATTGGGGATGTGAGGACCGGGACACCATCTGTAAGGCAGCTTCCGTGTGTTCATTCACAAAATATCTGAAATAGAAAGAATCCTATTAAATATGAGAAAGGGTACATGCGAGAACAGACGACTGAGGACCTTGTTCCGTTTTCAGCCCTCAGCCTCCGACGTGTTAGCATCAAGAAGTAATGTGTGGAGATGACGGAGACGTGCTGCAGGACATGAGTCCTGGCACCAATTTATGTTAGTACTTTAGGGGAGCATGGGTTACACATTAAAAATCCAGTCAATATAGTTTTTACAAATTATAAGAATAAAATGCTACATCAATAGCCACATTAATTAAGCGTCTTGTTGACTTACAGTAAGTTGCTGAGGCCCAGCATGCCCATGCCGCGGAAGTCGGTCATGGGGTCGTCGCCCTGGAAGCCGATGTCTGTCCACTGCTTGCTGACGCGGGCCGTGAGCTGCTCGTCCGGCCGCAGACGGCGCCACAGGCTGAGCAGCTGCTGCTCGTGCTGCAGGTTGTCGGACGAGTAGGGCACCTTGCGGACCGCCTCCACCTCCCCCAGCAGCTGCCGGTAGCCGCAGATCTGGCACAGGCACACCCGTAATGCCGGCCCGAACCTAAGGAGGACAACAGGCTCTATTAGGACACATTAGGGACGTGCTGCTACATTTGTAGTTGGAATATGGTCTATACAGTTCGGGTTGGTTTGCCTATTGGTGCACCAGAAACCCACCAGGGGGCGAGACCTGCAGCGGGTTTCGTGTCTGGGCTGCACCACTGCGGCCCCTGGTGGACGAAGGTAAATCTAGATCACTGAGACAGATAGGTCTCACCGACCTAACCTAGTTGTAGTTCACTGTTTAGTTTATTTACAAATTAAAGCATAACTATTTAAACGAATATGCAAGGCTTGCTAGGATATAAAATTTTCACATAAGCTTAATTTTATAAAATATAAAACCGGGTTGACAATAAAGGACCAAAGTAGCTGCCCATTGCTAGTTGCAATTCGGAAGCATCAACATCCCTTCTAATCAGTATTTTCTAAGAGGTTCTCCAATAATTCAATAGCCAATAATTCAATATGCAAAGATGCGACTTCCTGATACACAAAAAGGAGGATGTCTGACACATATTTTACTTTTTCAGGAAAGGAGACAGGAAATGGCCCATTTCCGGCAATTTCTCCAACCCACTTCATCTATAGATATAAGTGGAAGTCACGGACCTGGTATCTGCCGTCCATATTGGATACTTAACTTGTAGTACAATACATGTGAATTCTGTTGGACACCTGGTGTCAATTCATGTGGTATTTCTTCAAAATGGGATAAAAGGAAACTGAGCGGGGTGTGAGTGTCTCACATAGCTTCACAGTGAGCTGATCAAAGGAGTGTTTCACTTCTCTCTTTTTTTTTGCATTATTTACCCTTTCTTCTTTTTATTGCAAGAAAAGATAAAAGACACCGCTGGGGATGAGACAGTGTGCCGATAGATCAGGTACATGTGCGTGCTGGGGAGTGTTTATATCCCGGGTGTATACACTACGTGTGAGAGCTTGGGAGTGCTTTGACAATGGGGACAGTTAGCTCTCTGTGACGTGAACCACCAGTAATCCCCCCGTGCCGCCACCGTACGGTACCCTTCACGCACGTCTTACTTAACCTGCTCGTCTGTAAACCCGCCAGGAACCAGCTTCCTGTCAGCCCGACACACCCGTCACCGGAAGTAGGGAGCAGACGACACGCGACGCACGTGGCGCGCGTTAGGACGGCGCTGGTTGCCGGGCGGCGCCTGGTGGCCTCTGAAGGCGCCCACAGGGACCTGCGTCCCTATGTCAGGTTGATCACTCTGCCCCCTGCCGGCACGCCTGACAACCTCCCTGACTGACATGGGACGTGTTTTTGTAGTAAACCCGTACCAGGTTTGGAGAGGCGGGCAGGATGCAGGTGGACAATGGTATCTGGATGTCTACAGAGTCCTACAGACAAACACATCCTAATGTGGCCTGTGCGTTTCTACACGATGGACCGCTCAGTATTATCGTAACCCATTCACACCAAGCCTCCTCAGTTATTTGATGTATATACATGTAATTGACAACCTCTATTCAATCACAATCATGATTTTATAGTAGCAACCAACACAAACAAATTAAGCGCAGGACATGTGAGTGGGTAAGTTTGTCTACTTTACAGCAGTAAATAGCCCTAACAATGTGACCTGCTGCCCCCCCCCCCCCCCACCACCACCACCACAACCCTACAGCTGGTAGTAGTCAGCTACAACAACCTCAGCAGAGTTCCGGCGCAACCTGAGAGGACAATGAGGGGGTAAGGTCACCGTGTGCCTGCAGGGTGAGGGCACGTGCCCTCCTCACCCAGACCTCTCTACTCCTGCCACTCAATGAACAGGCAAATGTTTCCGGCATCTTAGAATTCCAATACTGCGCTACATAAAGCTGACAGGAAGTAACTTATAATCCAATCTAACGTAGTATAACTGTAAATATCGGCGTTTCCTTGCCGAATGCATTCTTAACGCAGGTGATACCGAGATTCGGATGGTGGACGCCGGGGGTGAACATCACCATTTGAGGCAATGTCAGTGAACTACTGAATAGT
The DNA here is from genome assembly GCA_947462335.1 of Harmothoe impar. NCBI lineage: Eukaryota > Metazoa > Annelida > Polychaeta > Phyllodocida > Polynoidae > Harmothoe > Harmothoe impar. The sequence goes on along the minus strand of OX381710.1, from coordinate 61,557,019 downwards.
GACTATAGATTAGAGTCAGTGAAGCATGTTCAGTGCAGCACATGAGGACATGTGTGTGGAGTGACGCCCTTGTCTCCTGTGAGGCTTCTGTCTGTGTAGATACGTGATTAGATACAGACTGGTATACTGCTGCAGGAAGGGAGAGGTGAACGTCAACCAGCTGGGTACAGCTGGGTACGGGAGTAAAGGCTGTGGTGTGGAGACAAGCCCACACACCGCCCCACCCACCCAGACCGTGTACGTCACTGTACGAGTAGTATAGGGTCTGTAATACCAGCCCCTTAACCTGTGCCTGTCTGAGGGCGGCCTCCATCTGTACTAGTAGTATAGGGTGTGTGATACCAGCCCCTTAACCTGTGTCTGTCTGAGGGCGGCCTCTGTCTGTACTAGTAGTATAGGGTGTGTGATACCAGCCCCTTAACCTGTGTCTGTCTGAGGGCGGCCTCTGTCTGTACTAGTAGTATAGGGTCTGTAATACCAGCCCCTTAACCTGTGTCTGTCTGAGGGCGGCCTCTGTCTGTACTAGTAGTATAGGGTGTGTGATACCAGCCCCTTAACCTGTGTCTGTCTGAGGGCGGCCTCTGTCTGTACTAGTAGTATAGGGTCTGTAATACCAGCCCCTTAACCTGTGTCTGTCTGAGGGCGGCCTCTGTCTGTACTAGTAGTATAGGGTGTGTGATACCAGCCCCTTACCCTGTGTCTGTCTGAGGGCGGCCTCTGTCTGTACTAGTAGTATAGGGTGTGTGATACCAGCCCCTTAACCTGTGTCTGTCTGAGGGCGGCCTCTGTCTGTACTAGTAGTATAGGGTCTGTAATACCAGCCCCTTAACCTGTGTCTGAGGGCGGCCTCTGTCTGTACTAGTAGTATAGGGTCTGTGATACCTTAACCTGTGTCTGTCTGAGGGCGGCCTCTGTCCGTACTAGTAGTATAGGGTCTGTGGTACCAGCCCCTTAACCTGTGTCTGTCTGAGGGCGGCCTCCATCTGTACTAGTAGTATAGGGTCTGATACCAGCCCCTTAACCTGTGTCTGTCTGAGGGCGGCCTCTGTCTGTACGAGTAGTATAGGGTCTGTGATACCTTAACCTGTGTCTGTCTGAGGGCGGCCTCTGTCTGTACGAGTAGTATAGGGTCTGTGATACCTTAACCTGTGTCTGTCTGAGGGCGGCCTCTGTCTGTACGAGTAGTATAGGGTGTGTGATACCAGCCCCTTAACCTGTGTCTGTCTGAGGGCGGCCTCTGTCTGTACTAGTAGTATAGGGTGTGTGATACCAGCCCCTTAACCTGTGCCTGTCTGAGGGCGGCCTCTGTCTGTACTAGTAGTATAGGGTCTGTAATACCAGCCCCTTAACCTGTGTCTGTCTGAGGGCGGCCTCTGTCTGTACTAGTAGTATAGGGTGTGTGATACCAGCCCCTTAACCTGTGTCTGTCTGAGGGCGGCCTCTGTCTGTACTAGTAGTATAGGGTCTGTAATACCAGCCCCTTAACCTGTGTCTGTCTGAGGGCGGCCTCTGTCTGTACTAGTAGTATAGGGTCTGTGATACCTTAACCTGTGTCTGTCTGAGGGCGGCCTCTGTCCGTACTAGTAGTATAGGGTCTGTGGTACCAGCCCCTTAACCTGTGTCTGTCTGAGGGCGGCCTCCATCTGTACTAGTAGTATAGGGTCTGATACCAGCCCCTTAACCTGTGTCTGTCTGAGGGCGGCCCTCTGTCTGTACTAGCAGTATAGGGTCTGATACCAGCCCCTTAACCTGTGTCTGTCTGAGGGCGGCCTCTGTCTGTACGAGTAGTATAGGGTCTGTGATACCTTAACCTGTGTCTGTCTGAGGGCGGCCTCTGTCTGTACTAGTAGTATAGGGTCTGTGATACCTTAACCTGTGTCTGTCTGAGGGCGGCCTCTGTCTGTACGAGTAGTATAGGGTCTGTGATACCTTAACCTGTGTCTGTCTGAGGGCGGCCTCTGTCTGTACGAGTAGTATAGGGTGTGTGATACCAGCCCCTTAACCTGTGCCTGTCTGAGGGCGGCCTCTGTCTGTACTAGTAGTATAGGGTGTGTGATACCAGCCCCTTAACCTGTGTCTGTCTGAGGGCGGCCTCTGTCTGTACTAGTAGTATAGGGTCTGTAATACCAGCCCCTTAACCTGTGCCTGTCTGAGGGCGGCCTCTGTCTGTACTAGTAGTATAGGGTGTGTGATACCAGCCCCTTAACCTGTGTCTGTCTGAGGGCGGCCTCTGTCTGTACTAGTAGTATAGGGTCTGTGATACCAGCCCCTTAACCTGTGTCTGTCTGAGGGCGGCCTCTGTCTGTACTAGTAGTATAGGGTCTGTAATACCAGCCCCTTAACCTGTGTCTGTCTGAGGGCGGCCTCTGTCTGTACTAGTAGTATAGGGTCTGATACCAGCCCCTTAACCTGTGTCTGTCTGAGGGCGGCCTCCGTCTGTACTAGTAGTATAGGGTCTGTGGTACCAGCCCCTTAACCTGTGCCTGTCTGAGGGCGGCCTCCGTCTGTACTAGTAGTATAGGGTCTGATACCAGCCCCTTAACCTGTGCCTGTCTGAGGGCGGCCTCCGTCTGTACTAGTAGTATAGGGTCTGATACCAGCCCCTTACCCTGTGTCTGTCTGAGGGCGGCCTCTGTCTGTACTAGTAGTATAGGGTGTGTGATACCAGCCCCTTAACCTGTGTCTGTCTGAGGGCGGCCTCCGTCTGTACTAGTAGTATAGGGTCTGATACCAGCCCCTTACCCTGTGCCTGTCTGAGGGCGGCCTCTGTCTTGTAGAAGCACCGTAACCTATGGGCCGTCCCTGCAGCGCCCAGGCCCGGCACCAACAGATTAAACCCCGCTCATATTCCGACAAGGTTGATGGATTCACGGCTATGTTTCACCTACTTGGGTTACTATGAGTGGCCTCCATTATGGATGGGTGCAGTGCTATAAAGTTCCTCCCCCAGCCCGAGACTGATCACGTAGGCTGAGCGCCAGGCCAGGGCAGGCCCAGCAACCAACCCACCTTTGGGCACATATCAACTGTTTCTCATATAAATATCCGGATTGTCCTGGATCCGCCCTGCAATTGTGGGTTCATGCTCCTCCAGGGGATACACAGAGATGCCACTCATTGGTCGGCAAGCAGTAGGAGATCGGGGCCAATTCTCTGTATGAAATTAACATATTCCAATGCGGATCATTTGCACCACACACTAGGGGGGGGGGGGAGCAGTATATCATATATATTTTACACTGCACCAAACATCTCTCCGCCAGGATCGCGGAGGTGTCCACTGGAGGACAGGCGGGGGTCAGAGGACTTGGTTGGGTCTGTCACTTGAAGTCACCAGGGGGAGGCACCGCTGGGTGGGCCCTGCACGGCGGGCAGAGTTGGATCATTGATTGTGGTGAATCATTTAGACAGGATGTATGGCCATGACAATAGGGGTGTAGTCCGCCCGCCACACCTCTCATTGTCTCAGCTGCCGCCCACCCCACCGTCCCCTGGGTAATGATAGCAGCAGGCAACAGGACTGAGCAAAATCCTATCTGTAGCTTGTAGTTCATGTGAGCAATTGCTTTTAAGTAATCAACAATAGGTTTAATTTTATACTCCTCCACAAAAAAAAAAAAATAAAAATAAAAACAACTTTGATTGAAAAGGCGCTCCCAAATCCAAATAGACTGCCTCTGCTGTATGGGAAAACCTAAAACATAACATCAGGTTATTTCATTCACCTATCTGCTATTTACAAAACTCCGGCGCGTATACAATACAAGGCACATATGGCTTGCTCATTACATGACGTCACTTTGAGGGTGTCACGTGCACGTCATCAGCAGCAGCACGTGGACCCACAGACGAGGTTACACCTCAAACCTCACTGAAAAGGGGAAATACAAGAAGCACCCACAGACTAGGCAGCCCGCTAGGCAGGTGCTGCGGCATGTGAGTGGGGACCAGCTCCCACGACCCCCCCCCCCCCCCCCCCCCCGTACCCTACGCCTATTGGTCACCAAGCCCCTCCCCAGTCCGTGTTACACACGTGTACATCAAAGACGGGCGGGTGCTGTACCGTGTCCTGCCACGCGACCCGCACCTGTGGGGGCCGCACGAGCTGCTCCCCGCGCTGTGGGAGCTGCTCGTCACACCTAGCGGCCTGGGGGCACGCTGACCACAGGGCAGGGTGGTCTGCCCGCAGCCTGCTGCTGCCTTACCGAGCCTCTATTGTTGTCTTTGTGTTTCATGGAGGGTGTCATGTCGTTAAGTCAGGGGCCATCTGCATGCTGTAATAGTGAGACAATATGGCTCTGGGTATAAAGGGGTATTGCTCTGTGCCTTAATGTTGAGGAATCCGTCACCAAGACAAAGATGTCCGGCCTATGACAGTAGAGACACACAGAACGTGCGTAAATGGAAAAGCATATATAACTTTATAATGTATACCTCGCCCCCCGAACATTTGGAAATCTATACAGGATTTGTATAGATTTTTGGTTTTATATATTTCAATCATAAAAGAAACCTACATGAAATGAACAACTCTTTAGCCTATCACCGATTTCTTAACCCTATCAACAGTGCCTCCAAGGAATACCCACCAACAGGGTGGTGCCTAGATATTGATTACCATGGGCTTCTAACTCACAAACTAAAACCTAGTCCACCAAGGCCTAGGGCGGGGACCCAAGGGGAATACAGACTCACGAGGATCCGTTTTGAAGAGAGGGGTTTGCCGGTACCAAACCTCCCTCGGCTTTTAGAACCCTGCTGTGTCTAAACAACCACTCCCTAAGCCCCCCCCCCTCCCCACCACCGTCATCTAGGTATTAGGCCCACCATAAGAAGGCAAAGCCTACTCGGACAATAACCCCGTGAACTGTAGAAGCGGAGCTGAGGGACTGATCCTTCTGAATCCCTCATCCTGCCCGTATGAACTGTAATGGTAGTGCACAGTCGTATCCATGTGTGTCTCTCGTTGTCCCCCATAATACGTGTAAGCAATGATTCCGGCAGTGAGTATAGAGCATAGACCTCTGTAGGCTCATTGATGTAAGCATGGAAAGGGGAGGGGTGGTCAGTAAAGGAGGGTCAGGTAGGGGCAGGAGATAGGGTAGGCTACATTGTAGTCTCATAGTGCCACTAGCAGAGATGTTACCGTCGTCAGGGGAACATGTTGTAAGTGGCTTGTGCCCATGTCGGTGCTTCCATGGCTACCCTAACTGAGATGTGTCAGTGGCCGTTTGATACTGAGCGGCACAATGACCCCTTGACCCATCCAGTGGTCTGTGATCTATCTCCTTGGTAATACTGACAAACTATCATATAGACCAATATACTCTCCTACAATCCTACATGTAATACTCAGTCTCCAATCCACATGATCTATAATCACATTGGCTTGCTGAGATGATCCCTTGAATGAATATTCAACATGTCTGGCCTGTCGATATTCCACTTCCGGGGTCACAGGGTCACGACTAGAGGCCGCTAGGGGGACACGTGAGGTGACTCCATGCTGCCCCCTGCCGACCACCCAGCGTACCACACCTTTGTGTCTCCCTCCAGGTGGGTCAAGGACGTGTCATGACCTTAGTGTCCTCCAGGGTCAGTAAACACCTGGACACTTCAGCCACCAGGGGGTGCTGGTGCATCATGGGTGAGGACACGGGGCGTGTAAAGGACGACCTGAGGGAGTGGTCATTTATTAATTATAGGGGGTGGGGGTGAGATTTCGTCCGGAGGCATGAACATCCCCCCCAACATCTAAAGTGCGTGGAATATTGTGTGCCCCCCTCGGCGAAGGCGCCTGAAAATGTTGCCCCCCCCCCCCCTATGAACACTATGAAGGGGCTTAATTTTCTACTACCCCCCTCAAGAATTGTTTACACCCTACTTCCCCAACCCACCACCCACTGTCCTGTAACTAATAAATGAACACTGGCGGCGAGGCAGACAGCAAGGCTGTCCGTTACTCTGTCTTAACCTTGCAGCTTTAGTTGATCACTTAAAAGGCCTCATCATGAATACGGTTCAATAATGTAGTAGCCTTTAGGTAAATGGCTACCCGTGTAAATGGGCGGTCTCCTAAACAAGTAGCATCTTCTGCGGCGCAAATACAGCCTCACTTGTTGCCTTATGGTTCAGATATACATTGACCTCACACTTTTACTTTTAGGCAGCAACCTCTAAATCTAATTTAGCTTCCGATTTCAAATCCGATTTAATCATGTAATGGAGAGATACTTCCCGGTTCATGTAATGCCTTATTCATCAGTCACACAGAAACATACACAACATGTACCAAAATAGACAAGAGTAGAAGCGGCAACAGTCTGACCATGGGTAGGGACATGGACGACCACATACCACTCCCTACTGAATCAAATACATTTCTGGCATAAAGAGTGCTCTAGCAAACACTGTTAGATATAAAGAACTACCAACTTTCAGACACTCGTTTCTGCATGATGGTGGGTATTAAATCTTAGCACAATAGACCACATTTCCATTATGTACCCCCTTCCACCTGCTATAAAGAGAATAGTGTATGTATAAACATATCACAAAGTCCATCGTGTAGTGCACCAATGCACCACTACACAGGCGATAGGGTGATATTGGTTGGTCAGGTCGTCACTAGGGGGCACCAAGTACAGCCAGGTGTAGGGGGCAGTCCGGGGTCAGACTCCGAGCGTCTCCACCTTCTTTTTCTTCCTCTCACGTTGGTCAAACCTCCCCAGGAGCACAAGTCCAAACACAAGATGAGCCCCCAGACCAACACCGTGCTGGGCAGTGTGAGCCTTCATGCTGCACGCGGATCATGCCCCCCCCCCATACAGCACACCGGGAGGCCACCAGTGGCACGGCAGTGTGGACATATGCTGGTTGTTTGGCTGAGAACACCAACATTGACGACCTCTAGCATGGACAAAAAGATGAAAAGGCAAATAATGTGTGAGAAATTCAAACTTTGAGGTGCATGTAAATTCTGCCGCAGGTGACCTTTTGACGCATGCCAAGGCAGTACGGATGGTATTTCCATATTCACTCTGTATTTGACTGTGATATCACCTATTTATAGGCTATGACTAGTTGGTAATTCATGAAAAAATAAAGACCAAATGATAAGAGTCCATTTTGCCCACTGAAAGGTGAAAGTTCAACTGTATTCATTACGACATGAGACAATCTCTACAAAGACGTAAAAACACAAGATGAGTGAGTGACTAGAGGCCTGATGAGCTCCACGTAAAAAGGGAGGGTGATAACATCTGTCCAATCCTCATATCCACATTAGTTACACGCGCGTCCCAGATAACAGCACGTTAAACACCCCAGGGCCGCCTCAGAGTCAACAACTCCCGCTCTCTGAAATAGCGCCACATAAAAGGAGCACAGACATCTCTAAAATCACGCCAACAGTCGAAAATAACAATGGAGGAATTTGAGGCCACATTTAACTGTTGCAAGCGTTTGTCTTCTCGTCAAATGGAGATCAGGTTATGAAACTAATAACGACATAGCATTTCCTTGCCACATCTAACGAAAACAACCACAAAATGTGAGGAAAGTCATGGAAAACACTATAAAAAGGAGTCAATTCTCATTTGCAGACGACCTCCTGCTTGTGTAGACCCATCAGTGCTGGGTGCCAGGCTGGGTGCTAGGGAGGCAGTGGGCGATAATGAGGGCAAGACGCCTTGTCAGGAAACGAGCGTCGAAAATGTCGTCTGCTTTTGTCAAACTGCAGCCGACGCCATCACAGACTGCCGCCTTGTTTCCGACTAGTTTGATCTGCCCGCTTACAAAGCTTTTGTGCCCGTACTTTGGATCTCTAATGTTTCTTTCCTCTTGTTGTTTTCTTTAGTAGAGACGATGCTTTGGTCAGGGTGAAACCGTGTCACACTGCTAGAGGCGACCATGTCTACCTTACTACTTCAATCAGAGAAGTAGGTTACCTTTTCTTTCCATTTTCTAAAATGTCTTTAGATATACAGGACCAGAACCGTACCGACTTATTTTCTTAGGATAAGAATACACGTTGCCTGATCAAACGCATACATCTTGTCCTCGATCTTGTTCCCAAATGGGCATTTAATGCATTTCTTCAATCATGGAGATCATGAGAAAAGTGCCTGCGAAAAGGCATTTAGCTCAAACGAACGAGCTTTTCCACTGTTCAACTTCACTGAAAACCCAGGCCTAGATATAGGTGGTCAATGCTGCCCACTTTGGGTGGTCATGCCCACTTGACCACCTGGAGTGATCATTGTGATGATCCAAGGTGGTCATCGTAAGAACATGGTTTTGCCACTAGGTGGCCCTACTATACAACAGTGTTATATGCAGCATCTACTCCAGGTGATCTTTTAATTAATACTTATACTAATCTGGATTACGGGTTTCCATAAAAGGGGGGATATAAAGATTATTTGCAACATGAGTTGATGCCTAGGATTTAAAAGAAAAGAATGCCAGAATTACCAGAAACATGTATGTGTAAGCATAGACACCTCATGTTTCCCTGAAACCATATCTACAAGTCTGAGGAGTGGCTGGTATACAGCTATACACACATATGCCTTATTGGGCCTTTGACCAGGGCTATAATGCGCTCTCAGAAGTGGATTGATGGTGGAAGAGGGGGGAATTATGAAAATAGCTGAAAAGTATACCTCATTATGCAGAAAAATATACTACTCCTCAAAAAATGTTGAGGTCAGAAAAGTGTTCATAAGTGACCACCCAGGGTGGTCACATATGACCACACTAATGACCACGGGGTACTCCCTCAGGACACCATCACCATGACCACCCAAAAGTGGTCAGTAGTGACCACTTTAGACCCCCATTGGGTTTTCAGTGTTGACGGTATTTTCTGTTGGTTTTCCTGCTGTAATTATTAATTGCAGTGGTTGGCGTCAGGGCTGGCGTCTCAATATGAATGTCGTCTGCGACTAATGGCGTCTGGCGCCAAATTGTCGGCGCCTCGCCTGACAGCTGTCGTCAACGCTCTCCTATCGGAGGCTTTGTCGCGTGCTGACGGTTCTGTTGTGGCGAGCAGCTCTGGTAGGAGAGTGTAGACTGTAGGTTTCATGAGCCTGCCCAGAGCAGTTCCTCTTGCACCCTAGACCCCCCCCCCCCCCCCGCCCTCAGACCCCCTGAGGCGGCTGGACACGGCAGCCGCAGCTTACTGGGACTCGTGGCCGATAAGGTCAGAGGTGCAGCACCAACTTTTGGTCACATATTTTGGCCTCAAAACTTCCCCCTTTTGCCCCAAAATAGTCCTAAATGCCTGACTACTTATCGTGCCCATTGTCCCTCCAAATTGCCCTCTAATCGCCAAGCCCACCACCAAAATCTGTGGACATCAATAACTTAACCCCCGCCGTGAAACGCTAAAACAAATGAATGTGAACTTGAAGTTATTCCATCTGTCACGAAATCTGCTCAAACCCGCTGATAGAGGGTGATCACATGGTTCCGGTTATGGTTGTTGGCGTGTGCTGTAAGCGGACATGGTCCTGGGTGCGGCCGCACGGCTGACAAGCCCCCCCCCCCCCCCTCAACACATACACAGTTCCCTTACAGACCTGTGTCTGTATTTCTGCTAGATCTATCCACTAGAGTGCAGGTAAATAACGTTTCTCCCCCTAAACAAAAGTGCTTGCTCTCTATTAGGTAAGGCCCAGCAGAAAAAATCGAGTGGCTGTGTGTATGTAGAGTAGAAGGTCCTTAAAGGCCCAGCGCCCCTATATATAGAGCTGAGTACCTATCCCAGTAGAAGGTCCTTAACGTGTCCGTCCCCTGCCGCCCCAGCAGCCGTCATGGCTGTGTGTATGTAGAGTAGGAGGTCCTTAACGTCAGACGTGTCCGTCCCCTGCCGCCCCCAGCAAGCCGTCATGGCTGTGTGTATGTAGAGTAGAAGGTCCTTAACGTGTCCGTCCCCTGCCGCCCCCAGCAGCCGTCATGGCTGTGTGTAGAGTAGGAGGTCCTTAACGTGTCCGTCCCCTGCCGCCCCCAGCAGCCGTCATGGCTGTGTGTATGTAGAGTAGAAGGTCCTTAACGTGTCCGTCCCCTGCCGCCCCCAGCAGCCGTTATGGCTGTATGTAGAGTAGGAGGTCCTTAACGTGTCCGTCCCCTGCCGCCCCCAGCAGCCGTCATGCCTGTATGTATGTAGAGTAGGAGGTCCTTAACGTGTCCGTCCCCTGCCGCCCCCAGCAGCCGTCATGGCTGTATGTATGTAGAGTAGAAGGTCCTTAACGTGTCCGTCCCCTGCCGCCCCCAGCAGCCGTCATGGCTGTGTGTATGTAGAGTAGGAGGTCCTTAACGTGTCCGTCCCCTGCCGCCCCCAGCAGCCGTCATGGCTGTGTGTATGTAGAGTAGGAGGTCCTTAACGTGTCCGTCCCCTGCCGCCCCCAGCAGCCGTCATGGCTGTGTGTATGTAGAGTAGGAGGTCCTTAACGTGTCCGTCCCCTGCCGCCCCCAGCAGCCGTCATGGCTGTGTGTATGTATGTAGAGTAGGAGGTCCTTAACGTGTCCGTCCCCTGCCGCCCCCAGCAGCCGTCATGGCTGTGTGTATGTAGAGTAGGAGGTCCTTAACGTGTCCGTCCCCTGCCGCCCCCAGCAGGCCATTATGGCTGCAGCAGACCATCAGTCTGTGGCCGCGCAGAGAGGCACGGGGGGCTCCTGGGGCCAATAAGACCAAGCTGCTCTGTTATCAATGTGGCAGCCCACTTGTCGGAGCCCCTGGCGGCCGTATGGGGGCGGGGGGGGGGGGGGGGGGGCTGTCAGCAGCCTTTCATCCACAGACGGCCCTGTGAGCAGCTCGGGCTATAGGCCACCAATCCGGCCGGGCATTCCTCCACGAGCAGCTCGCTGCAGCAGCTCGGCTATGTCAATGTCTTATTGCCTCAGCCTGCAATGATTTATTTTATGTTCTGACCCCTCTCTCTTCTGTTTACTGACACAATCATATTGATCCTATATATGTAGGTCTAATGGTTGGGAGAGGGAATACATCATTCAGCTTTATTAGCAATGAGGAAGCAATATACTAGTCCCTCGGAGAAAATATACAGACAATTATTTCTATGCAGATCCAAATATAGGCTCTTGATAAATCTCACTTGTAATACTTTAACAGTTTATTGATCTCCGAGGATTCCTAGCTGACTAGATTATTGTCACAATAAGTTTGAATCTGATATCAAGCATGTGTAACAGTCCCGGAAAAGTCATCTGGAGAAAGCGGGATTCGAACCCACGACCTCCCGACTCATGAGCCAGCACAGCCAAAAATAATTTTCTTACCCCAAGAAAATACTAGAATCAAGATTAAATTTTCTTGATTCAAGGAATAAACTCATTCTGAGTTTTTTTCATCTATCTCGTTTTCAGAAAGGGGAAGCTAAAAAATAAATCTTATATTTTTCTAGTATTCTTCTAGAAAAAAGTATTCAAGATTATTTTTCTTTAGGAATTTTCTTAAAACTGGTGTTTTGTGCACCCAACAAGATTATTTCTTATATTCTTGAAATAAGAACGTTCTATTTGTAGATTTAAGATTGCTATGTCTTGAAAATCTGCTCAGTTAAGAATTAACCTGAAACCATGTGTCCAAAGTGTCAATTAGGGTGAAAAAATATGCAAGTATACTCTATTTTGTGATGGTTATGACCATGCTTAATGCCTTCACCAAATTCCTTCCATTATTTGGGAATTTTATAGGTGTGGAATGTGAGTTCAGTTAGGTTCCATAGGGATCAAGTATACAGATTATTAAATAAGAATTATTTTCTTAAATTAAGAACATTAGTTACATGTTGTGCCACAAGAGGCCACCACTATGCAATACAACAACTTTCTTATCAAACAGCGTATACATTTCTGCCTCAAATTAAGTCCCAAAGAAACAGAAGAGGGTAAAAATATGTGGGAAAAGGGGGAATTTGTTAGGGATTAATTTGATGTAAGAACCCTTGTTCCAGTGAATGAATTATAATAACTATAGGGAGAAATGATAAGAGACACCATTTGCTTGATAATATCATTTAAATAAAGGGAAGGATTACCTGTCCCATTACATGAAGTGAAATGACTTTGAATAAAGGTCTGTGTGCTTAAACTTCTATTGTAGCTACAAAAAGCTGCATTTAATCTGATGAACCCTTCTGATGCTCTGGCATCAATCCTCTCTCTAAGACTAAAATTAAATATAATCATACCCCTTTCCCAGGCAAGAACATCGATCTTGTTTATTTACTCAAATAAGAAATTAAAACTTACTTAAGAAAAAGGTTTTCTAGAAAAAAGGTCCATTCCGTAAGAAAGATTTTCTTATTTTGAGAAATATATCAGGAAATATCATCTCGATTCCAGTATAAAATACTTGATTTAAGAATTTCTTTCTTGTTTGTTTTTCTTACTCTAAGTATATTAAACTTAACCATGCTTTCAAGTAAAATTTTGTTATCCTACGGACAAACTTGTTTTAAGTTAATTTTACTTAAAACAAGAAATATTTTCTGAAAATGAGAAAATTATTTTTGGCTGTGAGTGCTCTACCACTGAGCTACATCCCCATCCGACAACTTAACCCCGACAACTTAACCGCACCGTACGTTACTGGATCGGTATGGTCCTTATATAGGGGTGTAGGATTACCCAAGTGATACCTCCCTGCGGTGTGAGGAATCAGTGCCCCTACACATACCTTTATTTTTCCATCTATATTTTTCCATCAAAATATGTAAGAAAAACTTCTTTCCCTAGCGTGCAATGATGAGAAATAATCATTTACTGACTGTAACTTAAATTACTTATTATTACTTCAACTTACTATGGCATGCGGCACAAAATGTCATGGCAGACAAAACGGATTTTAGTTACATTAATTTATCATACAGAAATAACGTTTCACTTCAGGCCGTCAGAGGCATCGGGAATGTCAATAAATGGTGAAATAAAACACCTGCGGTTTTATTGTTGAAAAGCTCTAAATGTATCTTTTGATTGATATTTTCTCGAGGCAAGAGCTGGAAACTGTTTGAAGAGAGCCAATAATGTGGGTTGCAACTTGCACGAGGCCTGGGGCTGTGAAGACTGCTATGCAGAGAGATTGTATAATGATTTGATTAACCGATCCTGCCCACTGCCAAGACTTCAAAGCCATGAGATATCTGCCACGATGATGGACCAATCAATATAATCACACCGCCCGTTGGGGGATGACTTAAAACGCGGCCACTAGCCAACGGCAGTGAGTGCTAAAAAGCTGGTTTCAATAGCTAAAATAGTTTTCCATTTTCAATGCCAGAAGCAATATTCTCTTTGATATGTTTTCACGACTGTCATTAAGGATCCCCCAAGAAGATCCACCACACACCTAATTTGCGTGGGGGGCGGGGGGGGGGGGGGGCTTTTAACGTACCTTAGGCAATTATTCATTCCCACTTCAAACAAGAGTAGCAAACCAGTTTTATAGTATTTTAACGCTCAGTAATAGGGGTAAATGTTACAAAAATCATATCAGACACTTCCAGCATTTCAACTTTTATCATCAATAATCAACATCAACATCACAAGATGTTACAGAGCATTCCCTTCTTTCTAAAGATGGATTTTCAGACTGCACTCATCTGTAAAGGTTGCTGACTAACCCACAGAATGGTATGATGGCACAGTTAGCATTAAGCCTGTGCTGATGTGCTCGGTGCAGAACGTGTAGCCTCGTGAACCGTACAGCTGAGGCTGAAACAAAGGGCAGGAAGCGCGGCGGGAGCTGGTTTCTGGTCTGCTGAACAATGGCTATCGGCAGGCTGAGAGGGGAGGGCGATATTAGGGTAATTAGGGATAATCAGCCGGCGTACAGTTAACCAACTGATCACTGAACCGTCCTTGTCACCTTTGTAAAAGGGGGAGCAGCAAACTGACAAACTTAGACCGTTTTACACAGAATATATCTGCATTTACCTTTCTATATTGGGGTTTACATGGTTGGATCATGTACTATTACTGATGTCAATAAATGCAATATCATTCAGAGCATCATACATGTGAGATGTGGTCTTTACATACTAGAAATACACCTCAGTCATAGCGTGTAACGTAGTCATATCTAAAAGCGAAAACTTATAGCTTTAATAATGATTCCAAGAGTCATTCCCCTTTTTTAATTTAAAGAAAATAAATTAAAACACCCTAATGCACCGTCCTTATATCCATGGCTGCCACTAGCAGTATGGGGCGGGTGCAGCTGACGATGATTCACGGCAGCCCATGTAGGTTATTCCCTTCTAATGGATGTTATTCCCTTCTGGTGGATATCATGGACTTATGATTATATCATTATTCAGGACTACTGGGCCCTCATCACAGCATCATCATCATACAACCCATCTCTGGCTTTGGTCTCTCCAAAACGGAAACGGCATGCAAAAAATACCGGAAGCATAAACAGTAGCCTTCTGCATGTGGTAGGTGCAGGTCTATATATGCAAGGAGAGCTCCTGTGCACTCGTGCACTATACCATATAGTCTATAATAGATGAACCTAGACTGCTTCTTGTGCATACTGATCCACATAATAGTGTGTTATATTTTGATAGAACATGGTTTACGATGTGCTACACAGGCCAACATGCACCATGCAGCTGTCCCCCGTCAGCTATGTACGTACAAATCAAGTTCACGGAACACATGTGAAGTTTGACGTCGGCACAGATTGCAGGTTACTATAGTGATGACAGTTTTTGCTCCCACCAATGCATCTATCATCTAAATACCACTCAAGACGTCCAATATGGTGCTGAGGTCCATGTGGCGTGATGGAGGGGAGGGCCACGCCACAAGGGCCACAGGAGCTACATTAGTCCATCCACAAGTCCAGCTTCTGCCACCTACTTACAAACTTTAAATGTACAACGTGTCATAGTAAAGCTGGAGTTACGCAGTGATATGCAGACTTTGCAATGATAACAGTGATATGATCGGTTAATCAATCGACGGTGTTTATCGGCAAAAAGAGATCGTATATTTTTGGTCACTGTTTTGCAGGAAATAGTTTACTACAGAAATTTCATCGTAAAATGCAGGAATCCCTGCATAAGCAGCAAAAGTAGCACCTCTGATATCTCAAACATCGACTATACTTAATCCATAGTGGACTGGACCACCCGGGGTTGGGTCATCCCCATGCCAGTAGAGCACCACTGACCAGGGTCAGGGATCCGATAGGGGTGGTGGCTGTATACTTAGCGCTATTTGGGATCAGAGGTCAATTTGCCAACCAGCCATGAGATTAGCAGTAATTCACTTGGGAGTAAATAATTAGACATAATGACCTATCTGGATGTGCCTGTGCCGTTACTGGTCAACTAGCGCCGGGTGATAAGTTCACGGCACATTTACCTCCAGTATAAGTTACGATAAGGGCCCCACATGTACTACGTGTAATGGGTAATAGCCTAATGGTCTAGGATCAGGGATGTGACCTTAAAGGCACGTTGAGTAGTATAGCCAGAGATGTTATAGGATCTCTGGTACATCCCTTGATGATCAAGAACGGCGACTAATATCTATATTGTTTAAATTACATATTTGGGTCAGAGAATTGCATTACAATAGCTAGGGTGGTCAATTATGTGTTCTCTCCTATGATCCCAAGGATAAGGACGTGATGAGGCTGTCTAGATATCTCCACTGGGCATTCTTTCACAGGGTAGATGACCAAAACAATCACTGCCATCTAGAGCACAGTTATGTACATGTATACCCTAATATGTCTGTGAGTCTATTCAGTGCCCTAACCCCCAGCTAGACATGTACAGGACAGGAGGGCCATCTTAGGGCACTCCGGGCATGACCTTGACATGACCTGTGAATTGGCCCAGTAATGGGATTGTCACCTGTTTGATCCAGGTAAATGGATCTGCCCCCCCCCCCCCCCCCGTCACACACACAGTCCAGGTAGCAGCCAGCACCCAGACACCTGTTCTCACCTGTACAAAAGGTCTCACCAGGTCTGCTGCTGCACATCACAGATAGGCCTTCTGTGCTGGGGCTGTTAGTGGCTGGTACCTGCAGGAGGCAGCTCTGCCCTACCTACAGAGGGCGGGCACTCTGCCTGCCTCCAGAACTGACAATAATGGCCACCATTGTGCCGGAGTTTAATGGTTGATACCTGATACACCCGTATCAGACCGCCTCTGTTGGTGAATTGATGAGACTAAAGAGAGAGTCAGATCCCTTTCCTTTATTTACTGTCTGACCCCAAGACACTTCTATTGTACTGCTTTAATCAGTACCAAGGTCTTCTTTCTTACAGTAATTCATGAATTAGATTTAATCCCGGTATAATTGACAGTATAATTTCACATAAACACAATACTTTGGTTCGATACAATAAGACCGACTACCCAGGGCCGACTAGCGATGATTGCGCAGTAAAAACGGCATATAGCTCACCTTATCAGAGTGCTATCTAATAGAGACTCTTCATATGTATTATGAGTATCATCAATTCATCTCTGGTAATTGTAGAGTTGGCAATTAATTATACATTGCTCAACTTAATTGTGGTACAGCCTTTATTTATACACCGATATTACATCATCAGGGGCTGAGTTGAATCATACAAAATGTCCCAAGTACGTGTGTTTGTTACTTATTGCAATGGAAAAGAACATGTTTGGTACGTGGTGAGTTTATCTATAAATTTCGAGTCCCTAATTACAGTCTGGGTCTTGAATAAGGGTCCCGGTCATAGAGTCCCTGTAGTGCACTCCTATATAAGGAGTGTAAGCAGGAGAAGACAGATACATCCCTCATTTACTGTGCTTGTCACGTCTAACACCAGGAAGAGAACCATGATGTAAGCAGATCAATAATGATGTAGTCATACTGACCACAAATCCTGTAATAGACTGACACAATGAATGAGACCTGGGTATACATTGTATGATGATAGCAGTGTTGCCAAAATAACATCAGCACATCGGCTTTTGCCGATGTAGAATCGTAATGGCCGATGTGAGGCCATCACACATCGGTCACAATGGCGGCCATGACCTTAGCTTTCCAGCAGTGAAAGAATTTTTCAGATAAACCTAGTAGAAGCCAAGTTATAGCCATGTACCCATTATTCAATGGATTTACACATTTCTCAATACATTTAGGCAGGTCTCATTGAAAGATCACCCTATTTATCAATATAAAGTACTTATTAAATTCCCTATATGGCATCAATGTATACACGCTAGTTTCATATGGCCTGTGTAGAAGTCAAATGGCCTGTGTAAGATCTCGCTACACTGGCCAAATTGGCCTGTGTGCATAACAAGTTTTCGGCAACACTGAGTATGTAAGAGTCTAATGCTTTACTCACTGGGGGTGTATTGTGGTATGTAACACTGGGGGTGTATTGTGGTATGTAAGAGTCTAATGCTATACTCACTGGGGGTGTATTGTGGTATGTAACACTGGGGGTGTATTGTGGTATGTAACACTGGGGGTGTATTGTGGTATGTAACACTGGGGCTGTATTGTAGTATGTAACACTGGGGCTGTATTGTAGTATGTAACACTGGGGGTGTATTGTAGTATGTAACACTGGGGGTGTATTGTGGTATGTAACACTGGGGGTGTATTGTAGTATGTAACACTGGGGGTGTATTGTAGTATGTAACACTGGGGCTGTATTGTAGTATGTAACACTGGGGGTGTATTGTAGTATGTAACACTGGGGGTGTATTGTAGTATGTAACACTGGGGGTGTATTGTGGTATGTAACACTGGGGCTGTATTGTAGTATGTAACACTGGGGGTGTATTGTATTATGTAACACTGGGGGTGTATTGTGGTATGTAACACTGGGGCTGTATTGTAGTATGTAACACTGGGGGTGTATTGTAGTATGTAACACTGGGGGTGTATTGTGGTATATAACACTGGGGGTGTA
Organism: Harmothoe impar; assembly: GCA_947462335.1. Lineage (NCBI taxonomy): Eukaryota > Metazoa > Annelida > Polychaeta > Phyllodocida > Polynoidae > Harmothoe > Harmothoe impar. The sequence continues at coordinate 61,539,069 of OX381710.1, read as the reverse complement.
TTGTGGTATGTCAGAGTCTAATGCTTTACTCACTGGGGGTGTATCTCGGGGCTGACAGACTTGATGTTCATGATGGCGCCCACGGCCTCGTCTATGTTCACATTGTCAGCTGTCAGCAGACGCTTCAACTCCTGTGCCTTAGAGTGCTTTAATGATGACTCTGAAATATACAAATAGTGCACACATGTTAATAAGTTATTTTTCAATGTATTTCAAATAACCGCGGCTGTAATACATAGGAAAATTATAGAGCAATATCGATAGCTGATTTTAGTGGTTATCATATCATATGTCTAATTTACGACACTATATTGATTACTAGCTGAAAATGTACAATTCAAATGGATCACAATTAAGCTAAAACAAGCAGCACCCCTGTCCCACTTTATTCTCAATTATTTTCAGCTTAACACAGTCAGATCAAGAGGCAAGTCAGTCCAGGCAATTCCATGATCCCTTTTTGTTATCGCACCATTCCATTTCTATAAAAGTCTCTGTGCTCGTTTCTGTCCTGCCGAATGTCCTGTGGCAGGTAGAGGTGTTAGTAATTGAAACCCGGTGATAAGGGTCGGACAGAGGAAATCTCCAAAGGGAAGAGTACAATGAATATACAATGTGACCAAGGTAGCTCAATGGTAGCTTTGTGCAGATATTTTTGTTCTTTATTAGAGCGTCACGTATAATAGAAGGACCCTGATTTCAAATATGAACTGCCAAAGAATTGTATCTATTTCGTCTGACTTATGGCATTTCTATTTAGGTATGTGTTTTATGTCTATTGTGCTTTCGACCGATAACAGGTTTAAAGTCAAATATAGAATAAAGTACCTTAGTCAAGCGGCTATATTTTATTAAAGGTTGTGTAAGTGTACATTGTTGTACTACATTCCTCCAAAACTCCCCCGCGCATACCAGAAGTCTCACGGGGGAGGGTGGGGGTAAGCAAAAATGAGGACAACTCTTCACACAATAGACATCCTTTTCACATCTAAGTTCAAACTAAAACATTAAGGCAGGTATGCTACTATACACGTATTGCTATATCATGTAAGCGGAGATCAGTGCTATACATCCCGAGGTAACTAGGGATATATGGGATTACTTCAGTATATGTATAATACTATAACGGCTTATATATCCTAGATGAGCCGCATGCATGTAGATCATGCTCTATAATCTATGGCGGCTAGATGTATTCATATCATATTGTCCTGAATTAATCTCGATCGTGGTCAGACAGATAGCAAATACCACACAGAGCCTGTGGAGTAAACATGTACAGGTACCACACAACCACACAGGGTCACAGAGATAGTTGACCCACCATCTGCATTATCTTGGATCATCACAGGCGTCTATTTACCCTCTAAACACCATAATACAGCGTGGGAAAGTTGCAGCAGTCTTCTCCCACGGCCCCGGTCCCACGCCTCCTGCCTCCTCCCGTCACGCCCCCTGCCCCTACACTGAGGGCTGGGGCAGGTAAGGCCCACAGGTGAGTCGTACCCCAGTACTACCCCAGGTTCATTACTACCCCAGGTCCCACCACCTGGAGCACTGCCAGCCCGCACCTGGAGCACAACCACACAGCTAGCATCATAGCTCTTTAACATGATAATGAATACTCACCTGGTTGGCCCTGGTATTAATTTGACTTTAAATACATTGCGGCCCCACTACAGTCGATGATGCTCCATGGTGGGGTGGGTGGGTGAGGACCTGTTGCGTGGCTACAGGGTGAGTGGGATGTGGTGGTTAGGCGGGTCGGCTAATGAGTGGGTAGTGACCATGGAGAGGGGGCTTAGTGACGCCACTTTGAAGTACCTCTCACCTGGCCCCGCCCACAGGTAGGGCGGGGTCAGGGAGTAAGGGCTTCAATAAGTAGATGTACCACAGGGAGGGGTGCACGGACAGTGATCTATGTCCTCACGGCAACATCCTATTCTGGGGGAGTCTACACTCCATTCACTTCCTGATCTACTCACAAAACCAATATCCACCCTCTCTAGCCAGATAAGTATATATGTATCTACTATAAATAGATAACACTGTCCATTCACGCATACATGATACATTGGTGAGGCATTTATTCCATACTTGTGGAGCTCGGTGCATTTACTTACTACTGGAAGTCGAAAGTGGGTAATAACTTCCCGTCGTCCTTATACGGCTATCCTGCCCCAGACGCGCGGGTTTCCTTATGGTGATGTCAGTGTAGTACAGTGTACTACTAAGGGGTGCGGCACATGGCAACTGCCCGGGCACTGGTCCTGGGTCTGGTGCCAGATCGTAATGCATGCTGGTGTGTAGGCACTCTCCAAGCACATTGCTTCATCTAGCACTTGGTCAAATATCCCATCTTGGGTTCAAGTATAGAAAGCCAACGTGATTGATATAGAAATAGGGAATTAAATTTCATGCTTCCACAGTGTTGCCATGGAAACCCCCTCTTGTCTCCCACAATCAGGTTTACAAACAGCAGCGTGTCGTTCTGCCTTTTGGCTGCCCTATACACGGCTATTTCCCGAACTAGGCAGGCAGTGTGTGGGGTGTGGCAGTCCGAGAACTGGGCAGGTGATGTTTGGTGAGCCCCACGCAGAGGGAAGGGGAGCTCGGCCAGTGATAACACTGGGTGCTGCAGCTGCTACCAACACCCAGTATCACAGCCAAAAGTTGTACAGTACTCACCTCCCTACCACCCACACCTCGCCCACTCCATAGCCCCTAACGGTACCCAGGTGCAATAACTACACGGAATAGGGCCTCATCTTCTCAAACCTAAGGTATTTCAGTTACCAAGAGGATCCACATCCGACATATATCTGAATCGACATATCTTATAAAATACTGATATTGTCAGTGTGCATCACTCATCGGATGCTGCATATTGTGTCAATGTTCTGTCCTCAAAGGTGCAATGATAGTGTTTAGTCTCTGTGATGAGATGCATTAGCAATATTGTGATTACGAAATAAATGGACACAGGAACCAATATTGCCTGCCCAATGTAGGTACCAATTACTAATAGCACTCTAAAGCCAATCTAGATCCTGGAGATAGTCAGTACAGGCCTGGAGGCTGCTATGTCTCATTATGAACCGTTATCAGTTGTGCACATAGGCATTATAGACGGCCCTCCCTTTACACAAACACCCGAACCCAATCATGTATGTTCCAACCCACACAGCGTGTACCAGTCTATACTACCAGTAAACAGACCTCATATACTAGTACATCTCAAACAGACGTCCAATTAAAGTCCCTTGTAAAAGAAAGGGGAAACGCAATTTTATTGGTTCCCAATCGCATTTCTATAGTCGCCTCAGAGTAGAGATAGATCTGAACTGAGATCCGAGGCTGGCGGCTGGTTTTACGATGTGGAGCACTTGTTATTACCCCCTGAGTGCGCTGTCCATTACCCTGAGCAGCTCCGAGCAGCTCACAGCGGACCGAGCCAATAGGGGTTTAGCTGAGGAGGCGGCCTAATTAAACATGGCACGTCTCTCAGAGCCAAATCAATGCTGGGAGACTCCACTGGGTGTGAATCGGAGATGGCAGCAGCGGTGGGGGCGGAGGGGGAGAGGACATCCCTTTATTTCCTACTCTCTCCCCCTCCCCCAATTGGAACTGCAATCTAAGTCCCCCCTCGGGTCACCTCTGTCTCCCCCGAACAGGTCTCCATTTGCAACCCTCCCACGGTGGCACTTAGACGTGGACCGGATAGTACTGCCGGAGTACTGCACCAGTCTTTGCGAAAAGATTTTCATCCAACAGGACATTCTGTCCTGCAAATTTTCAATGTTGCAGGACCGGCTACATTTTTGAAGGACCGGATAGACACATTTCTGACAATTTAAGCATTTTAAGTATAAGATTTGTACATTGAAAAAACATTTTATTTATAATTATCTATGGCCAAATCAGGATAAATACTTAGCTTTATACAGTATACTGACAAACATATATCAGGTTTAGAAACCCAACTAAATTATTTTAGTTCAGAAAATTCAAACATGTGACTGGACATTCGGTGCTGCTACACTTGTGAATCTGCTGGACCGGTGGCATTTTAGTTATTTTAGAAGGACATTGCCAGTGTCCTGCATGTTTTCGCAAAGACTGCTGCACTACTTCAGTCTAACACCCACACAGTGTGCCTACACCAGAGGCCTGTAGTGCTGCACTACTTCAGCCTAACACCACACAGTGTGCCTACACCAGAGGCCATAGTGCTGCACTACTTCAGCCTAACACCACATAGTGTGCCTACACCAGAGGCCATAGTGCTGCACTACTTCAGCCTAACACCACACAGTGTGCCTACACCAGAGGCCATAGTGCTGCACTACTTCAGCCTAACACCACACAGTGTGCCTACACCAGAGGCCGTAGTGCTGCACTACTTCAGCCTAACACCACATAGTGTGCCTACACCAGAGGCCGTAGTGCTGCACTACTTCAGCCTAACACCCCACACAGTGTGCCTACACCAGAGGCCGTAGTGCTGCACTACGTCAGCCTAACACCCCACACAGTGTGCCTACACCAGAGGCCGTAGTGCTGCACTACTTCAGCCTAACACCACATAGTGTGCCTACACCAGAGGCCGTAGTGCTGCACTACTTCAGCCTAACACCCCACACAGTGTGCCTACACCAGAGGCCGTAGTGCTGCACTACTTCAGCCTAACACCCCACACAGTGTGCCTACACCAGAGGCCGTAGTGCTGCACTACTTCAGCCTAACACCCCACACAGTGTGCCTACACCAGAGGCCGTAGTGCTGCACTACTTCAGCCTAACACCACATAGTGTGCCTACACCAGAGGCCGTAGTGCTGCACTACTTCAGCCTAACACCACATAGTGTGCCTACACCAGAGGCCGTAGTGCTGCACTGCTTCAGTCTAACACCCACACAGTGCCTACACCAGAGGCCGTAGTGCTGCACTACTTCAGCCTAACACCACACAGTGTGCCTACACCAGAGGCCTGTAGTGCTGCACTACTTCAGCCTAACACCACACAGTGTGCCTACACCAGAGGCCGTAGTGCTGCACTACTTCAGCCTAACACCCCACACAGTGTGCCTACAGCAGAGGCCGTAGTGCTGCACTACTTCAGCCTAACACCACACAGTGTGCCTACACCAGAGGCCGTAGTGCTGCACTACTTCAGCCTAACACCACACAGTGTGCCTACACCAGAGGCCATAGTGCTGCACTACTTCAGCCTAACACCCCACACAGCTCTAGACGCATTGCAATATAGTAAATCTACCGCTGAACCATATCCAGCCGCCCCCCCCCCCCTCCCCAAAGGAAAATCGTTATTCATCGTATATTTTACTTAAGCATTTAGCTGTTCATATGTAGGCGTTTTGCCACACCCAGCTCCTTCCCATGACCTATAAAACCTCCCAGACAATCACTTTTCTTTACATTCTCGCCCCAGGACTATCTCCCCCGCGCCACCAATAAAACCTATTGTTATTTAATGTCTTTGACTCTTTTTCTGTGCCCCTCTTATAAGGCACGGGACAGAGAGAAATGACCAACATGGTGTACGGGCAATAGCTTCTGATTTCGGCTTCTTCCAACGGACAAAAAGCGGCGTGGTGGTGACGCAATTTAGGCCGGCTAATGGCCACTTTGTGCGGCACTTTGTGCGGCACATACATCATGCTACACGCCGCGCGGTACAACACTCCTACCACACACTCAGTAACAGCACAGAACCAGTCCTCTTGGGGCACCGCCGGTAACTCTTAGTGCACAATGTCACATCTACGTATGTAAAGTGGCAATAGTGCACCTCCGCAGGCAATAACAACTTAATGGGAGACCACTGAAGATAAACATCTTAAATTATGCAGAGCTTAGTTTACTATACACCGAACTATATGCATGGCCAAGTAAGCATAACGGCTCGACATATAAAAACACCTTGTTTAAACAGATAAAACCAGACTCCCGACAAACAACATGTAAATCGCATCACTACATTCTTTACTCCATTTAATCAATCATCACGCAGTGATTCCTCGTGCTATGCTTTTTATTAGACTGAAGTAGATCACTTGAGACACACAAGCCGCTTGGAGTGAGTTGGAGTATTTACTTCAAGTCCAATTCACTTTAATGTATTCTGTTTCATCAGAGCTGATACCCAAGACGAGCAGCTCACATGAGCAGCTCAGCATACGGGCGGCTCCCCATCACTGGCTGATCACCCACCTCCTACATGGCCATGCCCTATGTATGAGGCAGCATCCAGACCTCATTTAGGAGCCGGCATGTCAGCTACAATCCTGTAACAGAAGAAGCTCATCTACCGAGCTGCTCTAACCAAAAGAACCAATTGAAAGGAAGGAAAGACAAACATAAAACCCGCCAACCTTGGAAGAATCAATGTATCGATTATGTGGCTGAGTTGTTGGCTTTTGTGTGATGGCGGTTGTGTGGGGCCAGCAATAAGCTAGATGACACCCCTCTTAATGTTATGGAGACCCTTTCAATTATGAAATAATTTCTAATATTCTTTATGTCCAAAGGGCTCAATTTGTAGTAAAGCATATTATTGACTAGCACGTTGGACATGGATCGAGCAAGAACAATTTGAGTTGTAATCTTGTCTGTCCTTCTGTATTGTTGAAGTACAGAAATGTCCTGATAGTTTTACAGTATTATTTATTCGCAAAATGAATCTGGCAGAAAATGATGGCACTATGCATGTAAATGTGGCACCACAGTATGTGTGATAAGGCAGACATTGTACACCAAAGTCAACACACCATGTAATAACCCACATCCTCCTCCCCTCTCAGGCACCGTCCAGGCACCCTGGGTGCATACAGTGGTTATGTATTGGTAAGGTCCAGCAGAAGGATGCGGCAACCACCCAGTCCCACAGACAGGGAATTAGTGTAACCTCTCAGGGTGATAAGGCATCATTCTTTCCTACCGCGATCAGGGACAAGTGAAATCCATCATGGAGTTGTATGGTTTTATCCATTGTGCATGTCTGTACTTTAAGACTATCCAAGACAGTTCATGTGTCCCAAAACCTGGAATGATGGCACAATGGGATGTACACTATGTACACACTTAAGTATGTGAATGTGGGTCATATCCCCAACACTGGAGTCAAGCTTCCACTGAGGACTCTTCTGGTATTGATCCAAAAACAGGACGCACACAGAGTGAGCAGTTCCACTAGGGACGGGGAGTACCTCACCAGTCTCAGCTTCACACACAGGCCATTCTGAGCTCATGCAGTGTAGAGAATTGAGTTTGCAGACCAGAGTGCTGAGTTATACACTGACATGTATAAGGTATCCAGACGTTATATCGCCCCCCCCCCCCCCGCCCCCAATGAAAAAGATGTTCAACAATGGATTCAGGTGCATGACTGCGAAATCTCACATAGATTGAGTTGCATCAATTAAATAGCCAACACAATGAGTCCATTATATACACGAGATATAGGCTGTACACATTGTGTAAATGACAAAGTTTAAAAAAGGGGAAAAAGCCCCCACCTGACACACTACCTACCCTTTATTTGCAGACTTGTGGGTTCCTCTGCTGGCGGCAATGAGTACCACGAGGCACTGTTTGCCTTAGAATGAGTCTGTATTTGCCGCCTCTTAGTGGACTTAGTGTTACACAGACAACAATCACAATTCAAGTCAATACTGTCTGACATGGAAAAAGTTGCTGTTGAATTACGTATCTCCTCAAATAAAGTATGGGCAGGAATAGTGAGAGAAAAAGTCCATCCCCTCAGGCTCAAAGCCAACTGATGCCATTCTCGGTATTACTAGCAACATGATATATTGATATGTGTTTTATCGTTTTTATGTGTATTTATTACAACAAATGCCCTACCGATAGTTATCCCATGTTCCCCATAGCCGATAAAACATGGCACTGAGGCTATTTGCTGCTCGGCAGCTGTGTGGGTGCACGGGCTGAGAGCTGTAACTGGACAGTGGCTGGGTGACTGGACACACGCCGCCCCTGACCTGGCAGTCATTGGGGTGAGCTGGGAGCAGACAACACACGGAGCAGCAGCAGCTTTGTTCTGAGGAACTGGTGTCCAACACGGAGAGAAGGAACAGCGTCAAAAAGCGAGTCCAGGTTGCCTCCAGAATGACTTCCTTCTCTAAGGGGGGCCAAGGTCGCATAAGGGAGCCTAGGTGACTTTCTGGCTGACCTAAGCTGATCTAAATTGCGACTTACAATTACAAGCACCCCCCCCCCCCCAATAACACCAATGCCGATTCAATATAAGCCAGCGCTCCTGTACCAAGTATACATGACTGCCGACTACTATTATCGGTTTGAAGGTCCTTGACCGGGTCACAGTGCCCTACAGAGAGGCCTGGAAGACGCACCAGAGGGCGTTTAGGCTGCCCCCATGTCAGCCTGGGTCGGGCGTCCAGGGTGTGATGGGTGTTTGATCCTCCTGTAGGGAGCCATTCAATAGCACGCCGCCCTCCTCCACACCCGGAGCTGCCCCCATCTGTCCGCTACTCCACGGTGTAATCACCACTTAGGGGCTGGTTCCGGCCAATCACTCAACTCAGTCTTGGGATTTGAATAATAGGTTCAAAAATGCCCCCAGGGCGTTGTGCCACAATGCATGTAGTCTACTTTTCAGCACACATTTCAGTCAATATGATAAAGCTTCTGAAAAACATAACATTGTGCTACGACCGGATAGCAAAAGATGTGACCCTCCTGGCTAACCTAACCACCAACAGTCCATTGACAGACAGACCATCTATAAGACTCTAATAGAACCTTGGGCATCGCCACTGAACTCCCAATATCACATCAATCATCGATTACTAACCCTAGATGTTCCACAGCCTGGGGCGCCCAGAGTGGATGGGGCTGACCATCCATGCACCCCCCCCCCCCCCCCCAGCAGCAGGGTGACCAGGAGGCAGCTGGTGCCGACCTCCTCACCTGTCAGCAACACCTCACCGGAACCGGAACCCCCTGCAGCAGCCCACACCCACGAGTGGACTGGCCAAATACAACCCGTTTTTCCACCGTAGACAATCCGCACCAGGGGCATTATACATGTAGATACTAGGTACTATTCCGATTGTTGTGACATATCTCACCTTTTAAGGCGTCTACAATACATGGTACCTGAAAAGTGATGCAGAATGGGTTATACAGAGGGAACATTGACGGCTCAGGGGAAGCATTTAGGAGGTTACTTGTAGGACAGGCTGTATCACACATACCAACATGTGGCTGTGTCTTGTGGTGCCATAAGGTTACTGCCAGCAGGCGTCCCAGCCACACCCCGTGTTGGGCCACACTATGAAGCGCCCATGGTAACTGCCCATCAAAGGCTTCTTACAAGACCTCCACTTATTGATGATTGCTGGTACAGGAGACAAAGCAACATGCGGCCACACGCAACCAACAAGTGGCACCCGGTCATGCAATCATGATCAGCCCACCCCCTGACGAGGCAGGAGCTTACAGATAGTTGGATTGGGAGCAGGAGGCGCGCAGGGAAGGCATCATGGGTGATAGGCAGAGGGCGATCAGGCAGGCTTTATCTAAGTGCTGAGTCATCACGCAGCATGCAGGGTGACCTCATGCCACCATCCCCCGGAGAACAACACTCGGCGTCTCCATGATCGATATCAGCTTTATTGCCCTAGGCCCATATTGCCGTACATGCACCCAATTTAATTCATAAATACCTATCATAGGCGACAAGCCTCCCTTCCCCCGCCACACACACTGTGTTGAGCAATGCGATTGGAGTAAACCTTACAGTGTTGTATATAACCTGCCAGGCTTTGCTCAACGCCCAGTACATTAATGCTGCATATAATACATCATACGGATTGATAGGGATTACCAGGAGCGTGCAGACCATCATTTAGGTCAGCCATTGGAACTAATTGGCTGGTACCCATCCTGAAGGGTAGTCTGTTGCATGTTGTACTAGAATCCCTCTGGGCAACCAGCGCGGCGATGTTAACTGCCCCCTGGCGGTGACCTGTGGGCTTACAGTGGCTAGGTCTGTGACCTGCTCCGTGACCTGCTCATTGACCTGCTCACACTAAAACACATGACCTCTGGGGACCTCCGGAAGTACACTCAGCGGTCACCAGAGGGCCTGCGCGTCGTCATGGCTCACTGGGCACACGTGATCCATGCTGATATTCTCCATGCATACAACATGCACCTCTCCATGCACATAGCATACAGCCCACCCCTAAGCCTGTGTATGGAGAATTGCTGGGGCAAATGCCTGGTGTTCCTTCGCCGGGATCCATGATAATGGTCGGAAAATGGTCAGCATGCCACAGATGTATCCATAGGAGGTTTTAGACCTTGGGATAAAACTTAAGAGCAGGCGAAATGCACACTGCTATACAATCTACCAGCCATTATGGGCACTTGAATAAGAGGAAGGATTAGCCGAGCTGCACAATCCCCCATGCAGCCATGCATTCCAGGGACGTGGTAAGAGTGCAGCTGATTGGACTACAAACAGTGAGCCATAAGTCCTGAAGCCGCACGGTACATGTATTATATAGGAGCATTAGGTTCCAGGACAGAGAGGACCTGACCACGACTGCTGCTGAACATGTTGCTCTATTATTAGGAGGCGGTGGTAGAATGGTCACGATGAAGGACATGCACGAGGTGCTCATGCAGAAAGATGCCGACAGGACGAGCAGCTCACTGCTGTCCACTCAATGCTGTAACAGCAGAGCTGCCCAGTCCTGGCAGCAGCAGGCACCTTACATGCTCTACCTCATGCAGCCAAGTCGTCATATGGCAGCCTTGTATAGTGATGTCTGCTTTAAACAGCTACATTTGTAGCTCATGCGTATAACGGGACTAGCGCATTAGGCCACTCAAAAAAAAAAGTTTCTCATCACCAAGCAATGAAAAATATGACGAGGGCGTTTTTTATTTAATTTTTTTTTTTTTTACTCTGGGCAATTTACATAGGGAAATTTGGACATTTCGCGATCAATTTTCACATTTTAGTAATCTAGAGTTTATTGATCAACAAAAGTTATAACAATGCAAGTTACACCTAGCTGATTGTAAGCATAAACTTTAATTTTGTACCAAATTTGCCAATATTTGGGCAATTTTAGCATATTTTTCATCAAAAATGTAAAAAAAAACAAAAAAACTTTTTTTTTTGAGTGGCCTTAGGCTATGGGGTCCGCCCCCGGGGTCCGCCATCTTGGCTCAGAGCAATGCATTGTGGTTAGGCCCCCGACTCCAGAGCAGTGCATCATGGGTGTATCTCTTATCAGTATCTTTGTTCTAGGTGTGAGGGGAGGGGATTAACCTGATAAGGATATAGGGGTGTGACGCCGACTACCTGAGTTACAGGATGCGCTAGTCCCGTATATGAGCCTGTGTATGTTCAGCCTGACTGTGGCCCCGTGCCCCCCCCCCCCCCCCCCCGGTGGGTGGCAGCTGCCTCACAGCGACACGGCTCAGCGCAACGTCTTAATCCCCACTAATCCACATACCATCACACTAGTGCCGAATGTGGGTCAAATTTATCATTGATTTTTTCTCAGCAAACCTTTTAAAATGGAATTGAACACAAAGTTCTTTTTGTGGATTGGGATGCTATTGAAACGTGATATTGGGATGTGCCTTATGGACAGAGAACGTTAAGAGATGTGCTTTGTTCCGTTTTACAACACGTGGAGGGGTTTTATAAAGCAGCTGGGTCAACAATTGACCACACGCCCGGGCGGGGGTTAAAACGGCCGTCCGCTGCCATGACCTTCACACACGCCGCCCGCCCTGGAGGAGGCGGCCATTAATAACAACACACGCTGGTACCCAGCAGGTGCTCCACAAACACCGAGCAGCTCGCCGGGCACCTCCCGTCACAGCCCCACGACGGGGCCACGTGTGGGCAGCTGTACAACCGTGATCTGCAGTACTTAACGTGATCTGCAGTAGTGCAGATAACGGCAGACCATCCAACCGTGATCTGCATCAAATGAACGTGATCTGCATCAATCTTGCAACCATTTGCTTTGTGAATATCATGGATGGGTATTGCCCTATTCAAAATCCAAATAAGTTCTAAGTCTCATAGTTTCCAAGACATCTCTATCTAACCAGTATATTCACAATTATTAGGGAATTATCATGAAATGGACTTGGAATAGTACCTTTAGTAAACCACCATTGCCCAATAAAAGAGCTGGGTTCTGTGAAAGAACCCCCAAATACATCTTAGATGCCACATGTGTCCCTCTGCATATATAAAGTAGAGTTCTATTGATGTAGATAACAACATTTTAAACAAGATAAATTGATGCAGATCACGTTGATTTGATGCAGATCACTGTTTGATGGTCTACCGTTATCTGCACTACTGCAGATCACGTTAAGTACTGCAGATCGCGGTTGTACACCAGCTCATGGAGACGTGGGTCGGAGCAGGCTTCACATACACAGATATACCACTGTCTGGTCACTGAAGGATATGCTAAAGTCACACAATAGGAAATTAAAATATTTCATTCTAAAGCAGTTACTTGAAGTCTCCATTCAACTAACCACTGGTTCTGTGATATCGTGGCTGATTTCTTCAACCAGAGGCATTTTACTACTACTGTATTGTTTATATGTATACTACAAGGTAGAATAGGGTTATTATCCTTGAATCAGTTTCAAAATGTCCAAGTAGGCCTACACATACACACATTTCCTTTCCATTAAGTGGGAGGGGTTTTCTTCTGCCATAAGCATGGTTGTCATGACAGCATATACAACACTAAAGCTCATATCAAAACAGCCAGCGATAGCCTCATAGCACCTTACAGATAGTAGAGTCAGAGAAAATCGATTTTGTGAAATTCAGTTTTGGTGTTGGGTTTAAGGTGGTGTTACTGATACCTTCAGCACGTGACGCCCTGCTACTACATGTGTGGTGCTGCATCTACAGGCAGCACACAGACACACGTCTCATTAGGACCCAACACCAGCTCACAAACCCGACTAACTACATGCATAAGCCTATACATCCCCCCTGTAATATGTTACCAAGTCAATATAAATCTAAGTGCACAGAAAGTCATCCTTCAGCGTGACGGGTTGAGCCTCATTCAACGAAGCCACTTTGGTGCATCCATGCAGGTAAATAGGGCTTACACAGACAACACGGGTCTCGGTGTGTCCGGTGTGCACGGGCCTCCTAGTGAGGGGTGGTCCTCTTAATGTGGTGTGAGGTAGCCCGGGTACACAGGTACCTCTCCCCACACCACACGCCGTGTGTGGCTATTGCCGGGCTATTGTGTAAGGGACAGACACTTCCCGTCACTTGTGGTCCTGGTCCTATCTCCATCTTCCTCTTTGAAAACACATCCTGGAGTGGCATAAAGAATCGGAACAAAGGCTCTAACCTGTTTGAAGTCTCCTCTAGTTATGCTAGTGTATACTTAGATTGACCCCTGATAACGGAAAATGGAGGAGGGAATCTCAAGAAGCAAAGATTAAAGAAGCAAAAAATGTCGCCTACTTAAAGCTCAGGAACACATATTTGGTTTAGTTAACAACAACGGCCAGATATTGCCTGCCCAGAAGCTGTCTGACATGTTCTCTCTAAGTGCCGGTATTACACTGTGTGTGTTACGGCTCATGCATTGTGTACCAGGAGGGTTTGTACACGCTGTGTATAAGGGACGTGTGGTCAGTCACCGGAAACCAGCATAAGCGGGTTACACAGGTCACAAAGAGCCAATCCCTCCCGACGTGCATTGCCCGCTCACCCAAACAAACCGGAACTTACGTCACCGAGTCCTGTTAGAGGCGCCATACATGAAGGGACACAAAGGGCAGGAACGGTCACATGCCGGGTAGGCCCTACAGGTGTCTGGGTGATACGCTGCATACTGGTTTTCTTTGCAAACTATGAAGTGTTGAGAAACTCTCTACTGTTTTTTGATGTTTGAATGTTTCCTTTAAAGGAAATGTGAGTGAGTAGGAGTGTATCTCAAAACTAAAACGATGAACAAGATCCATTCTTTATGAAAGTGTCTTAATACCCAATACCAAGTACCAATATGATAATAGCTCGTAGTTTTAAAGGTTTAATTCATTTTCACTGCCTTTCCCAAAGGTCAAATATGTGTTTCCCCGCCTTTCATTTACATGGTATATCATCATTGGAGTGTGAACTGCTTGTAAAAAGTATTTGGGAAACCATCAACGGCTTGTTTTGAGAACAAACACCTGAATACCAGATCTAGATGGGTTGTAGGTTAGACGATATATGAATCTTTCATGGTGTAGCGTCTCCGCACCCAGAAACAGGTCGGGTGGAGGTGTCCTTCAGCGCCCCCTACCACCAGCACCAGTCTCCGTGAGGGACACCTCCGGGTGAGCTATAGGTGATTCAGTATACCCTACAGTACTAACGCCTAGACTCGGAGCGAGATAGTAGCGTGGGTGTCCAAGTTAAGCTATAGGCCCCCAGCCCCACACGGCATGGGGTGCCTCTAGGTACGACATAGCAGGGTGACATGTACACTACCACTCTGGGGCTGTCCCCAGTGCCCCGGGGAGCTGCTCTGTGAGTGGGGAGCTGCTCCAATATATGGGACCGCGCCTTGAGCCGTCACAGAACGACAAGGCTCCCCTTTAGCCCTAGATCCGTACACATCCGTCTCCTAATACAATCTAATCGGTGTCCAAAGCAAGCACGTGCTTCACTGTCACGTCCTGGGGCCATGTGTCAGTGTGTGGGATTGGGCCGGAGAGGGCGGCCGCTGTACGGGCAGGTGGCGCTGGTACAAGGTGACATGTCCATATACTACTTACTGTGGTCGGCCTGAACCCACTGCGCTACCCGCCCACCTACAGCTTCTACAGACATCTTTAAACCATTTAGCAATCCACATATAACACGTACTACTGCTTACTGGTATCGGATATACTTGAAGTGGAAATAGATGGGAATCATGTTGAGTAAGTGCCTTTGTCTATGTTCATATACACGAGAACCGCTGCCTGGGTGGGCGGCGTATAGGGGTGGTGTAGTGGTGTAGGGGTGTAAGGGTGTATGTATGGGGGCTGTACGGGGGGCGGCGGGTGGGGCGGGATGTGGGGGTTTACCCCTCGTTAAACACCCCTAACATCACAAAGGACTGGCCTGTGAATGGCGGGCGGCAAAGGGGTTAACAACTCGACGTGGGAGGCTGCAGGGCCGGTAATATGGGGCCGGGCACGCCCCGACCTCGGCACAACCACTACTGAATGGACGTCCGGCATCTTCACGCCCCACTGACAGCGGACTGACCACTGGGCGGGGAGGCTGCTGGGTGGTCAGCTGCCCCCACATACCGGGCATTCCTCCATACAGACAGCCTCACTGCCCCCGATAAGGGTGGGGGTGGCATGGGGAGGAGGCTGGTGGGCAGGTGATGGGGCGGCAGTATATAGGGAGGCGACTGCAGCAGGATCCCAGCAGCATCTAGGTTTGTGCTGTAGTGAAGCCGGTAGGTGATGACGATAGTATGGTGGGGCACAGCACACTCATCTCACTCAAGGACAGGGCCAGAAAGGCTTTTTTTGTGTGGAATTGACGCGAAAAAAGTAGAGAGAACTCAACTCAATGCTTGCAAATGTATACATTTTTGTATTCATAGATCCAGTACTATTCATATCATAGACTACATGTAGCAATCTTACTATTCATCATAGGCGCAGGTAACATATGTAGGTACAACTACAGATGGCTAACTGTCAATACGTCCAGGATGAGTTGGTTATCTGTACTGAGCTGAGATCCACACGGCAGGCACCAGCATGACGCGCCCAGGTAGACGCTACACGACCTGACAGGACACACCAGGTCAGGGAGGTCAGGGGGTCAGGGGGGGGGGGGGGAGACACAGCCAGCCACTCCCTGGAGGCAAGGCGGTAGGCAGTAATTGGGTGTCTTTGTCTGAGGGAGGGGTGGGACACTGGGGCAGCACAGAGTAGCACACGGAGGTGCATGCAGCGCCTTGTGAGTGGAGGAGGGACTGGGGAAGCTGGATGTGGGTTTGGGGTTGAGGGGATGGGAGGAGGGGACAGGGGAGGCTTGTTTGGACTAACTTAAACCCTTGTGTGCTCAGTGCCTGGATGGGAACAAAGGGATTTTAGCCTATTTTTTAAAACTTGAGAAAATGTTTGATTAAATATGGATTTAATTTCTGAGGTATTACGTGTGATGCATATAAAGAACTCTTAATGGAAAAGAAGTAACTGACGATAAGAAGTTATCACCGGTAATGGACATAGGGCACTTAGGACATCCATCCTTTCTCATTCAGCAGCCTATCTTGAGGAACTCTTTAAATATATGAATCATTCTTAACTCACCAACTGCATGTTACCAACATCAGATAAATATACGTACCTGGAAAACACAAAGGAAGGAACATTAGAACTATGATCACTGACACATTTTTGTACTACAGTTACAGCGATACCTGTCATTGGTAATTTCATATACATGTGCCGGTTAGGGCCGTCACTGGGTGGGAGGACGGCAGAGGCAGCGGTCAGGGTGGTCAATGGGCGGCAATCATCAAACCCTGATCAATATTACCCCCTGCCAGGCCCATCATGTCATTTCACTGCCCATGGGGGGGGGGGGGGGGAGGGGGGGGATCCGATAATGACAATAAATTCACATGTCATAGCTTCCTGGTTACCCAAATATATCTAATGTGTACAATTTGCAAAAGAAATCTATCTACAAATTGAATTGAATTGTTGCCGAGTGGCCTCCTGGTGCAGCCCTGGGGTGGCGCGCCCTGTGGGGCTGATAGCGAGTGCTATGGACGACCCACTTAGCCATGTACAGAGCTACAAGTCGGTGCCTGGCAGACAGTGGGAGTGTAGCTGACAGTAATAGGCTTACCGCTCCCCCACCACCAGCAGGCTACAACTACTCCTGACACTCAACACGCCACAGGTCTACACACATTTGTCAGCTGCCGAGGCACGTGTCAATGGGCATCTTAAAATGTCATAAATGACTGTTCTGTCATGGGAATATATTATTATATACAACATTTCAAGCTAATTATTCAAAGGATTAGCTGTCTATGTAAATATCATTTTATGGGCTTCTTAATGTTCAATCATCACTTACATGCACGAAACTATAAATGTACATAAATTACAGCTAACAATCTTTGCTCACCCTGACTGTGAATAGAATACGTCCAAGGTATCTGTTTGAGTATCAGCACCATCATATGAATCTGACTCTGACTTCATATCTATAGCTTTTTGTTCTGTACATTTTCCCCATAAGAAATCAAAATCAAAATGGCATCAGTTTCAGTTTTGTTTATTGCACTCTAGTCCCATAGGACTTTTTTCAGTGCGCACATAGTTTATCACAATTTATCCTGGTTAAACCATGTGGCTCTTAATGACTAAGTCCTGTTGTGTATTGATATTACATGGCAGCATGAGCTAGAGAGTGTGACTGAACTTATGACACATAATTTACATAATTAGAAGTATTTATATTAACAATAGTATGCTAAGTGATCTGACGGTATGATCAGAGTTAGAGCGCGCTAGGAGAGGATAGAGACAGGAACAGTTCATACTAGTGGAAGCTTGTCTATAGCATGTTTGAATTTGCGACGGGTGTTTAGCTTTTGAGTGTCCTTATCTAGCTTGTCCCATAGTTTGACTCCCCGGTAATAAGGTGATTTTTCATAAAAACTGGTTTTTGCACGCCTCTGGGCGAATTTAATTTTGAGATCACCCCTAGTTCTTATGCGCCGTTGCTCTAGGGCTTCCCCACCATGCGCCTTCTTCCACATAATAAATAATAGCTGGAGTTTACGTCTTCGATCCAGCATTTCAACTTTACATTCTCTATGGAGGTCTGCGATGCTTCTGTCTCTAACTGCTAGTCTTAAACAAATACGCAATGCTCGATTTTGTAACAGTAACTCGATTTTGTAACAGTAACTCAGGTACGTTTTTAACCCAATTTAATCGCAATTTAATCTCACGTTTCTTTTCAGTAATAGATGTTCTCCGCTCTTTTTGTGTCCATCAAGAGGATTTTTATGTAACTTTTTCCCAGTTTGTCAGTTTAACAATGCATGCGTTTATGAGGTGTTGAGCTGCTTTTTATCTGAACAAATTCTGGCATTGAACCGGAAATTCTGATTGGTGAGGAGTTCAAAAAGAGGCGCGCCATCTGTCATACTGCAAACACGGCCCGACCAGGACGGGCAGAGGGGAAAAAACAATATTTCAACACATTTTCTTATAGACA
This sequence comes from Harmothoe impar, assembly GCA_947462335.1. Lineage (NCBI taxonomy): Eukaryota > Metazoa > Annelida > Polychaeta > Phyllodocida > Polynoidae > Harmothoe > Harmothoe impar. The sequence continues at coordinate 61,520,744 of OX381710.1, read as the reverse complement.
CAAAACTGTTGGATTTGAATGTTTCTCTTAAAAGATTCAAGTTATTTCCCACGCTATACTATTAACAATGCATGGAGCAGATATCAACAACACTTTATTTTAGGACATGTCTGACTATGCATACTTGTACATTCAACCAGAGAGCAAAGGATGATTCAACTTTGTGTACATGTATAACTTCACATTGACATATTCCCTTACATCACATTGACTTATTCCCCTACAAGATTTATATTACATCACATTGACTTATTCCCCTACAAGATTTATATTACATCACATTGACTTTATCTCCTACAAGATTTATATTACATCACATTGACTTATTCCCCTTCAAGATTATATATGACATCACATTGACTTATTCTGTGGACGAAATTGATTGAATGGAAATCACAGAAGGTCAATGTGTATGAAGTATAGATCTAATTTATTTCTCTCTGAGAGTACCCCCTTTGCATTAAACAGCTCAGCCAAGTATTGTAGTACCATTGTTGATGCACGTCAGCCGTGATACGGGCCGGCACACGTAACCTTGTAGTGAGATCCATGTTGAGATGCGGCCCCACACCCCCACATCAACAAGGGGAGCTGCTGATCAGCATCTAGGTCACACCCTCACAGACACATCGTGCTGGTAGCTGACAATCCAACCCTGATTACTCACCCCGTGCACAGAACTGGGTCGTAGAGTGCGGGTCATGCTGCAGGGTGAGGGGGGGGGGGGGTCGTGTGCCGCAGGTAAGAGGAAGAGGGGGGATGGGGGATGGGGGGGGGTGGGGTAGCACTCACCTGACTACACCTGAACAACACCCACCCCACCTGTCAGGTAGAAACCCCTGCCGTGATTCTAACCATTCTACCCAGTGGGCACAGAACAGTGAATCAACATTTGATAATTTATTGATAACTGATTGTCAATGTTGACTCAATGTTGATTCGACGTTGGACTGTACGCTATACCCACTGGCTGGGTACGGCACATGATGCAGCTTTACATGTACTACAGCAGGTCTCAGAGTGCGGCAGACACCAGGAACACTGTACACTACTCAGCACGTGATGGAGGCACCACTAGGGGCTGATGTGAGGGCTGCATGGCGTGATTGGTTTTATTACCCTGCATTGTTGAACTAATACCCACCATAGCTGACAACCCTGGCCGCAGTGATCAAGTCTTTTGTCTAACTGTTAGTGGTGGTATCGAATTTGAGAAAATGGAAAGAAAATATATTGCAGTGACTGCGTACGTGAAAGGTAAAGGGGGAGGAAATGCTTTGTCCATACATCTTAACCACCACTTATACATAGCTTGGAAGAAAAACTGTATGTTCATGTATACACCCACAGATTTTGGGTGGTGGATGTTTGGGTCGGGACGTGGTGGGTGTTTGGGTAGGGACTTGGTGGGTGTTTGGGTCGGGACGTGACGGGTGTTTGGGTCGGGACGTGGTGGGTGTTTCGGACTTGGTGGGTGTTTGGGTCGGGACGTGGTGGGTGTTTCGGACTTGGTGGGTGTTTGGGTCAGGATGTGGTGGGTGGTGGGTGTTAGGGTTGGGGGATAAAGTATACATGTATGCAGACAGGTCGCATTGACATAGGTTTGTACAAGCTGTGTCCAGCTCCTGCTCATTCTATACCTGACACAGGGCTGCACAGCTTCACAATTCATGCACACATCTCTAGGTTCATCATATCCAGCACACTGCATGTCTGTTCCTCTATTACAGCACACATACCGCCACTACCAGCCTCAATCAGGCCGTAATCAGGCCCCCACGTCCTGACCCAAACACCCCCACGTCCCGACCCAAACACCCCCACGTCCTGACCCAAACACCCCCACGTCCCGACCCAAACACCCCCACGTCCCGACCCAAACACCCCCACGTCCCAACCCAAACACCCGCCTCGTCTGTGCCTGGGTGATTTAACACTGTCTGCCTGTCTGTGGGTGTTAGAGTAGGCGTGTGTAACAATACCATTTAATGGCCGTGCTGATAGTAGCGATGTCTGATGTAGACCACACAGCTGCTGCCTTTGGTGAGTCACTAATTAACAACCATAAATCCTGCGTATGTCTATGATCATCAACACAAAGATAACAAGTCAATACAATTAGTCTATATGAGGTTTGGCGTTTTATTGCATGTTGCATCACATGCACATACACAATCCAGCACAATAGCAATAAAAAAAAATTCAGTCCCGGTACATGAAGGCTTCTGAGGTTCCTTTGTCCTCGCTCCGGTTGTTTGGGTCGGGACGTGGGGGTGTTTGGGTTGGGACGTGGAGGTGTTTGGGTCAGGACGTGGGGGTGTTTGGGTCGGGACGTGGGGGTGTTTGGGTCGGGACGTGGGGGTGTTTGGGTGTTTGGGTCAGGACGTGGGGGTGTTTGGGTCTGGAGGTGGGGTGTTTGGGTTGGGACCTGGAGGTGTTTGGGTCGGGACGTGGGGGTGTTTGGGTGTTTGGGTCAGGACGTGGGGGTGTTTGGGTCGGGACGTGGGGGTGTTTGGGTCGGGACGTGGGGGTGTTTGGGCTGGGACATGGAGGGTGTTTGGGTCGGGACGTGGGGGTGTTTGGGCTGGGACATGGAGGGTGTTTGGGTCGGGACGTGGGGGTGTTTGGGTCGGGACGTGGGGGTGTTTGGGCTGGGACATGGAGGGTGTTTGGGTCGGGAGGTGGTGGGTGTTTGGGCTGGAACATGGAGGGTGTTTGGGTCGGGACGTGGTGGGTGTTTGGGTCAGGACGTGGTGGGTGTTTGGGTTGGGACGTGGTGGGTGTTTGGGTCGGGACGTGGGGGTGTTTGGGTCAGGACGTGGTGGGTGTTTGGGTCGGGACGTGGTGGGTGTTTGGGTCAGGACGTGGTGGGTGTTTGGGTTGGGACGTGGTGGGTGTTTGGGACGTGGTGGGTGTTTGGGACGTGGTGGGTGTTTGGGCTGGGACGTGGTGGGTGTTTGGGACTTGGTGGGTGTTTGGGCTGGGACGTGGTGGGTGTTTGGGTCGGGACGTGGGGGTGTTTGGGCTGGGACATGGAGGGTGTTTGGGTGTTTGGGTCGGGAGGTGGTGGGTGTTTGCGCTAGGACGTGGTGGGTGTTTGTGTCAGGACATGGCGGGTGTTTGGGTGTTAAGGTTGGGACATGGCGGGTGTTTGGTTTGGGACGTGGGGCTGTTTGGGTTGGGAGGTGGTGTTTGGGCTTGGAGGTGGTGGGTGTTTGGGTCGGGATGTGGTGGGTGTTTGGGACTTGGTGGGTATTTGGGTTGTGACGTGGTGGGTGTTTGGGTCGGGACGTGGCGGGTGTTTGGGTCGGGACGTGGTGGGTGTTTGGGTCATATGCAGGGGAGGACGTTGTGGCAGACTGAGGCGGGATATGCAGGGTACAGGAATGAAGGCAAGTCCAACCTAAATCACACAATATGAAATGTTGATGATGCCCCTGGTGTTTATGGTACCTTAAGGAGTCTGCTTAATGCCTTACATGTTGGGAGGTGGGATGGGGGAGGGGGGGTGTTCAGAGTGATTGAGGTGGGCATCCATCACAGCGACGTTTATCCCACTCCAGGCTCTACTTTGCCATAGTCACCATCTCCTATAGTGCAGGTTTGTGATACATGTTTGGGAGTCAACCTGGGACTGTTACATTCAGTACATGTATACAAGTACATGTATACTTCTAGGATTCATCACAAGTCAATGATGAGGAACTACTTGTCCTCATCACATGCCTCACACAGCACTCTCTGTTTAATGATAAAGGAGCCCCACATGCCGTGCCCTGTGTAGCAATACTCCATGTCCTACAAGGTCATTTAGACCATAGGGACATGTAATGAATACAAAACTACACTCATTGACATACATATAAATCGGGACAGGTTTAACTGACAAAAGTACAATGAAAATATACCCAGTGTGAGGTTTTCTCTGTGCACTCCTGAGTAGTGCACGTTGATCCTTACAAAGTTTTTATTGGTGTAAATGCTTACAAAAAAAGCAGGTACACGCGTTAAGTTATCAACCCGTCCTTACTTCTGCTCATCACCCATTAGACCACGGGGAAGGTGCCTTGTGGAGGACGCAATATGCACTCACAACGTCACGTCCCAGCTAGACGGCACCACAGTCAGTGGTATGGTGTTTATGGATAGGGCTAATTAAGGTAGTTGTTTCATTAGGGCTGCATATGCACACAGCGTTTTATTCCGTCAGGGGATATCATCTTGTTACTCTATGGCTGAGAATCTAATTACAAGACGCTGGCCGCGCTCCTAATGAAGATGCCAACCCTGCCCAGCGTTTGATGTAGAACCTCCTACATCAGACCCTCCTGCAACATAGGAGACGCTACGTCAAGCTTCTCTATGACGTATGGAACGCTGCCGTCACGCTGGCGCCATGGGTCTTTTCCCCTAATATCGCCCACCCCATGACTCAGTGCCATCTAGCGGCAGAAGGCACAACAATGGGCAGGGCAGGCTGACATCCGGTTTTGCTGGAGACACATTTTTCGGTGGCGAGCATCTCCGGGGATTATTATAGAAAGGCCATTGAAAGAGTTGTGGGGCGGTGTCAGTGCAGGGTCTTCATAAGGAGGCCAGGAGTCTCGTCAATATCCAGCCCTAAGGCTGCAGAGGTCAGCATTGTTACCCGCCCTAACCCCGGTGTCACTGAGGTATACCAGATACTACAACGACAACAGTGGGGTTTACCTTGGTCTTCTTTAAGTTAAACCTAGCTGACGCAAAGCATTGCATCAGTTACTTATGCTAAAAGTGTGCCATTTGTTGTGTGGTTGGAATAGGACCTTCAAGCACAAATGCCATCGGCTATTTCGTTTCACCACTGCCTTAGGCAGTAAGGCTTAGCGAATTGTAATATTATTTCGAGCATTATATTATTAGCTTCAGTGGTGTCACTATGTCAACCTTAGATACCCTAGCCTTATAATGGGATGCAGTATTGGGGTCTGAGAACGCACTTTACCGGGGGTCAAAGGGCGGCAGGCTTTGTCTTTAATAAGGATTGCCTCCCGGATTGCCTCCCACCCCGTGGAGGAGGCGGGGGCGGGGAGGGGCAGGCCTCTCACCCCAATCCCGGCCCCATCTCCCGGTATCCGTCTAGGCTTCTGCAGCAGTCAATCGATCACTGGGAGATTGAAACGTCTAGCTGCCGTGCGCCGATAAAGGAAAATCGTACAACGATGGCTATTGGGGGCGGAGAGGGAGGGTGGGTTTACAGACGGGGCCGATATGGGACTGAGTGGGTCTACATGGAGGGGCACACAAACACACAGGGTGGTGTAGGGGTAGCAGGAGCACGTGGTCATGCATGGAGAACAAACTCCTCATAAAATGCCATGAACCCTTTACAATTTCTTCACGAATTGGTGATCCTGTACCGACAAGGGGTACTGCAGGAAACCCAATATCGGTTCCCCTTAGAGAACTGGTCTGCCTTTGCTGGTATGTTACTGTAACACGTTAGTAGTGCCTTTACCTGTGTGACACAACACTGCATGTCCTGTATAAGGTTCTCCTCATTGCTGGTCACTAATATCTACATATACACAAGTACAGGTACGTTAAGGCAAGGGCAGTTTTTATTTCCAGAGATATATAAAAAAAAATCGTTTCCACTTGAGCGCTCACAAATAGAGTACGGAAGTTTACTTCTTACAAAATACAAAGGCCAATACAGGAGAGAAACACAAAACATTTGAAACCAAAAGAAAACACGCCTGGTGCTTGTCTCTGAAGGGGATGCAGTGTTAGTCATCAATACAGATGCCTGCCTCCTAGCTGCTCCCATTGCAGCAGCTCCTCTTCCTGTGAGCTGCTCCTACTTATAGACATGCACGAGTCACTCATTGCGCCATGCTATCTGGGCCTGTATACCTGAACGTAGCAGTGACAACAAGATGCGTGGGGGGAGATGTAAAAGAGTAGCTGCCTGGGCCTGTGCTCCGTCTACTGCAGGCTGCAGGGCTGGCTGGCTGCTCGCCGTGTGACCCAGTTCCCGCTGAACCCTGGCGGCCCCGGCACTGCTGCCTATCTGCCTGCCACCACCCCGTTATTGGCAATCCCGGCCAGGTACGGGGTGTGGGGGCCGCGGCATACAGACAGCCCTAAGTAAGGACACATCTGATAAACCAGCATGGAGGCACTGCGCCACTCGCTAATTACAAACACGACATGTCCGTTTGACCTGGGGGAGAGTTGCACGTACTCGGGCATGTCTCAATCAATGAAGCCTCCCCGTGAGCTGATGACTCCATCCTCACTCCGTCTGAGGAAGACGCAGCTGCCAAGTCAACCAATTGGAAGACACATCACAGGCAGCCTATAGATTGCAGCTTACAAACCCAAATACATGATTACCAGCCCATGAGGGTAGCTAAATACTGTGCCAATTCTGTACTACTTATCTATTACGACGCTTTAATCTGTTTAAACTGTTTCCTCTTACTTCAGGCTCTTTTACTCACTTATTCAATCCAACTGCATTAAAAGATAAATACAACCAACAGCAGCGGTATGATATCCTATTCCCTTTGTGTGGCTGCTGGGGTAGCGTGTACCTGACAGTGCACTCAGACGTCCAGAGAGATGAATGCAAAGATGCTACACCAGACACAACCCGGACCAGGCCCGACTGTCAGGGCACGGGGGGGGGGGGGGGTGACGCATCACTGAGAGGGAAGCATGATATCCCATTACCCACCAAAACTGACATTTTGACATCCCTAGAAGAAAAACAGGCTCGGTAGTGGTTAAGGTCCTTGCTGGCAGTTAGAAGCTGCAGGCTGTGCAGGCTGTTTGTGTTGTGGCGCTGTGCGGGGGTTACAGGTAAAGGTCGGCTGGCAGATGAGTCGTGGTCAGCAGGCTGGAAACGCCGACGCCACCAGTTGGACCAGGTAGCTACCGTGCACCCCATGAACCTTCACTCTCCTAGCAGATGCACCCTTCTTCACTTATGTTACGTCTAGTTGCGAGGCTAGGTAAATGCTTGGGGAGTGTCCTTGCTTTAAGTGAGCCACTCCCTTTGGCTGAGCTGCTTGCTTATAGTAATGCCTCAGGACACAGCAGCGGGCAGACATTTCTACCATTGAAGGGAGGTTTTTCAAATATAAGGGGACAAAAGCATTCAAAGGTGTACTGCGGGCCACAACCATGTAGTAGGTAACGATCGATGGCTCCATGTCTCCCGGTAGACTACATTGATGAGGGCAACAGATGTAAGAAATATATAGCCACCGCAGGAATATAGCGGGCCTCCCTTTGAAAGAGCCTCTTAAACCAATAACAGCTCAGTAGTTGTGAGTTGTTTTACCGAAGGCATTGAGCATCTAGGGGGCATATGTCTGGCTGCTGCACTGTATGCTATATGGGGCGGTATGTTGGCAGTCTTATGTGGCGGTCTGCGAGATGCAATCGGCGAGATGGGAATGTTGGGCTGACGTCGAGCATCATGTAGCCCCGGTTATTTGGGCTGGTAATATTGGGACCCATGACTATAGGCAGATATACATTTGTATATGTAGGGGGATCGTAGGAAGAGTTATCTCCATAACTCGGAGCCTACCCGACAGCTCTCTGAGCTAATCCCAATGAACTGTCCCTGTCCGGACAGATGTGTCCCTGTCCGGACAGATGGCGGCGCACGAAGTTCTCCCATCCTGGGCAACTCTAGACGAGGACTGAAGAAGCCTTGTGAGGTGAAACACAAAACACACAGGACCAGGGACCGGGCCCCAACACGCTCCGTGCCCCGGCCCCGGGTACAGGCAAGTCATCTATAATTCATAGCCGTGTAAGGCGTGCTGCTGACCCTGCCCACCCCTGAGCGGCTCTGAGCACCTCCTCCCCTCCCCTGCCAGATTAGTATCACTATAACATGGCGGCCAGTGTATGAGCCGGGCCCCATGGCTGCGAGATGGCGAGCAGCAGATAATGCTTATTGCGCTGTGGGAATGGATGGCAGCTCCGAGCAGGCAGTCTACCCATAGAAATAAAACATGGAAGTGTCAGCCCAGCCCAGAACCACTCCCCTGGAGCCACTTGGAAAGGTACCCCAACCAATGGATATTGCCACAGGGCACTACTAGTAGTCACTTTCTTTATTGGCAGTGTTAATTTTTCAGCCTTCCTAAGTGCACACCATTGGTGTCCAATAATTCCTGGGTGTACATTAGACGGAGCTAATATTAGGCAATCTACAAACCCTGTCTACATTGTCATACTGTGCTACACATAGTTATGTTGGACACAGATAGTATAGCCACCTAGCCACATGAAAAAAGTATTATGTTATGTTTAAGTAGTACTACTTTCAGCCTGGCTTTCCTGGTATAATGTGAGTCATTGCACGTTCATAAAAAAATGCAATATTCCTGACACAGATGTAAATCCACCACATTTGCAATTCTTAGCAATCTCACAATTCTCCAGCTGTGGTTCCCTGGTTCCCCCTGTCCCACATCAGAGGGAGCATAGATGTGTCTATGGGCGTCTATTTCTTCTTCCCATATTTATAACTGGATTTAACAATGTTCATACTCCTCTGAACCCCCCCCCCCCCCCCCCCCACCCATCCACCCACATTATGCACGGGTAACAACCTCTCATTGCTCTTCAAACCAACAGCCTCTATTGCCATCACCAAAGGCCCTGATTTGAGGCCGCAGTCCACACCGCCTCCCCTCCCCTCCCCCTCCCCCTCCATTTACCCTTACTTCCTTCCCTGCCAAGCTAACCTCGTTGACAACCGCCTAACAATCCTATTTTACTGCAGAGGAAGTTTCCTGAAAAGCCAATAAGGCATGCGCCGATACGCCTGTCGGGCCGGGCCCCTGGCCGCCCCCCCTGCTACAGAGTGTGGGCACCCCTCCCCTCTCCACACCTAATTGGGTGGGCTACTCCGTCTGACGTGAGCTGGTCACTGAGCTGCTACCGACTGCAGGCTGCCTGGAGCTGCTCCATACCACCATACTGCCATATCTGCTGACGTGCATGCTACTGCAGCAATGCTAACGGGTTGCATGCTCACATGTCTAACGGTGTTAGTAAGAGTGTACATGTAGTCGTTCTGGGAGATGCACGTTTTATTGTCGGAGAAACAGACAACAGTGCACATGTGGTCACATCACCTAAAGGCTACCCTTGATGGAAAGAGTGGACATCCTGATATGAGCAGATCACGCTGCCTCCTTCTGACTGGGTGGGAACACTCCTGAGCTGCTCACAGAATTCATGAATTGCTCGCCACCCGCTCCCGCTCCCAGAACACGATACACACCGGGAGACCGGGACCCTTCTCATCTCCCTCGTTTCATCCCGCGTACCAATCAGGGCACCGGGTTCATTGCGTGAGATGCGAATATAAAACGGACATAACCAAAAAAAATCCATGTGGCACGCGCCTGAAATACTGCTGGGGTGGTGCCTGGGTTGCACAATGGTACAGGGTGCTGCGTGTAGTACACACTATAGAGCAGTCAGAGTTTACCATTCCAGGCAGGCCCCAGTTGCAGCTTGGTGAGGACTAGTCACCCACAGCCTTGCAGCAACCCGATTTGTAAAGTAAGGGGCAGCACAAAGAGGGTAGGAACACCGCCTGCATGTCTATCTGGGCAGCGGTCTGCCTACAGGGCCGGTCTCTGTGCCCCCTTAACCATTCAATGGCCGCATAGTCCTTTCATGTTTAACCTTTGTTGTCATGAGTTATGAGTGCATCATGCCGACCCTTTGGGAGTGTATAAGCCCTGTAGGGTCGGCATGATGCATGAATGCTGGCGCCTAAGCTGACCAGGGCTGCATCCATGCATTATGACGACAGACGGCATGGCACATTAATGCATTATGCAGGCCGTAGATAAGCTGAGCATAAGCTAGTTAGAAGTGCTGGCCAAATATATGTTTGGTCAAATTGGAGAACCTCGAAAAACCCATGCACGCCCGAAGAAGAGGAGAAACTCGAGTAGAGTACCATGGGGTATTACTGGCAGGGGGGGGGGGGGGGTATTACTGGCACCCTGGCAGTGTTGTGTGTATTTCTTGCTAGGCAAATCGGCTGAGGGTAGCAAATGATAATTCAAGACTTTTTAGAGACCTATCCCCTTACCCTAAAAGACAAGAAATTTGAAATTAAAACTTTATGATTGAGATAATTTCCCTTCAAAATTATGATCATTGAGTCATTAAGCTCAAGATTGGTGCAGTTATAGGTTTTTCTAAGATGTAAGAGGAATTGGATCTAGATTCAGAGCCTCATCTATATGAGTTTTCGTAAACCTTAAGAAGAATTCCATTGCCAATCTATGTCCTCTGTCTACTAGAACAGTCATTTTTGAACCTGGTCTCAATGCCCCCAAGATGGCGGGGTTGCCAGTAATACCAACAGATTTGTACAGTTGTGGGTATTACTGGCACCCGTCTTGCCGACATCCTTTCTAGTTAAGATGAACATGATAATAATCAGTTATTGATTCTTTCTTTGACACTGCATTGTAGATTTATACATTTGGTTAAAGAGCAAAGCCATTTCCTTCGTAATTTGGATTCTTTGGGTATCCAAAACAACATTCCTAAATAATTTGACTGCAATTGTGTAAGGTCCAGGTCTGCATTTGGGTGTATATCAATGACATTATAAGTGTGGCATGCCAGGATGTCTCTGACTTTAATTCCTTCAAGGATGACACATAATTGTGTGCCCCTAACAGGGTCGGTTTATATTTTTGTAAAACTATGGCTTTTTCTAAGGAAAGCATAAGGATGCCAGTAATACCCCCAGCCATGCCAGTAATACCAACAAAATCCTGAATTATAAATACATAAATATTCATATGACAACATATATTATTTTACCCATAACTGATGTAAAATGTGACAAAGTCCATGCTCGATTCATGGGATAAGAGAAATTCTCAAAAAATCTCACAGAAATCGCACCAGGGGGGAAAACTCCTTAGGGTGCCAGTAATACCCCACGGTACTCTAGGTCCCATGTGACTCAATCCAGCATAATAGACCTTATGTCGCACTAGCGCGAGCCGTGAAAATGGGGTCTGAAGGGTAAAACATGTATTTTACTGAAATTAGGTTTTCAATGGATTTGTTTGATTTATACTGTTATCATGCCATTCCCTGAGTTTTAAATCCATATGAAATTCCTAACAGTGTTAATTTCACATTTTAAGAACCCCTACATGGATGTTTTGTCAAGAACAAAGGCTGTCGAGACGGTATACACGATGCATTTTCCGTCTATTTTGTTGCTCTGTCAGAACCCCCCATCCCGGGCCCCATGCCCATGTTTGGCATGCTTTTGTGTGGCGCGAACTCTTCTACCCAATGGCAGGCTCTCTTACAATCGTAAGTTGTCAGTCAGCCAATCACAGGGTGTTTTTCAAATGCCTTTGGATCGCATCAGACCAAACAATCCCTTGACAACACATCACGTGACACAAATGCGACCCGCTGATTGGCCGAGCGCCCAGCGTCCTCTTCCGGTTTGAGTTGTTTACCACGAGTCGGCGGCAAGAGACAATTTTGGTAACGGGTGTATTTTCATGTTTAAACACAGAATTATTATCAATTATTAACCCAAACAGTGTATTTTGAATACGCAAACATTCAGGACATGAAATGGCTGAGTTGGACACAGTGGCCAATGCCCTTAACGCCATAACTAAGGCCAACTTAACAACCGCTGTTGCCGAGCAGGGAGTATGGCGTCAGCTTGTGAACGATTATTTCCTATTCCCCGAGAATTTTGATGATTCTGAGGATTCTGATCAGGATAGTGAGTCTGATACTGAGGAGAATGATGGAGAGGATGTTGCAGAATCATCAGATGAGGAAGATCTCCCTCTGGTTGTTCCAGATCCGGTACAACAACTTCAGGATGAAGAGAGCACAAGGTGTGCCAATTTTAGGTGAGTGGCAAAAACCACATGGTGTTCTGTTCGATGCACCCTTTAGTTACCCCACATTAGTTTTAAGTTTGTGAATGAATTAAATCAACACCAATATATATATTACTAATTAGTGCACTTTTGCATTGGTCTGGAATATTGTATCTGTTTTTAATTTACAATTCAGACCTACATAGATCCCAAAAATTATAATTATGTGCATTCATTGTGACTTGGCTTTTTTAAATGTCAACTAATATTTCTGTTTTATACTCTGTTCATAATGTATACTCTTGCACTAACTATCCTTATTTCTGGTCAACAGTTGTAAGTGTCAATATGGGGACAACAATACACCATGCAGTACAATGTTCACGCCAGATGAGTTCAGAGAGCGACGTGAAGAGGTCGCCCAGCTGAACAGAGGTAAGCTGACTAAAAATTAATAACTATAGAAATAATTCTTTTACACTTTGTTCTAAAGAGTTGGTTACAACATCACTAAATATGTGCATTTGATTTGATTTGACCCACATTGAGTCTTATTTCTCATGTCTATGATTATAATAAAAACAAAAACAAAAAGTTGTTATTAATTCTACTTGACAGCCGAGCTTGATATGCTGCTACTGGGGGTGATGGCTTCATCAACAGATAATAGCGCAAGGCTTTCTACATGGAAGAAGGGTGAAAAAGGAAAAAAGGACCGTGAGCGAACTCGGACATATTATAGACTAGGCAATGAACAGGTTTGCCAGTGTATGTTTGCATTCTTCCATTGGTAAGTACACAGTCAAGTACAACTACATTGTACCGGGTACCAAAAGCTTTTTTTTCTGAAATCTAACGCTTGTTCTCACCAATTTTGACATTTTTGGGAAAATTTGCTTTTTTTCAATTTTGAACTTTTTTCTCGCCAATTTGGCCATTTTCAGGAAAATCTCTTTTTTTTCCTTTTTTTTTTGGGGGGGGGGCATGATGCATGAATGAAGCAGGGCTGCATTCAAGCATCATACCCACCCAACATGCATCATGATCACCAAGGTTGATGCTTCAATACAGCCCTTGGGTGTTACTTTAACAGGGCTGCATTCAAGTATCATGCCAACCCTACATGCATCATGATTACCAAGGATGATGCTTGAATGCAGCACTGGAGTGTTACTTGGCAGGGCTGCATTCAAGCATCATGCCAACCTTCATGCAACATGAGTACCAAGGATGTAACATTGACCCTCCCATTCATTGTTGGCTCTTCGGTAGATCTAACCCATACTTCTACCACCCGTGTCTGCCCCAATGATATCTAGGTCAAGGAGCTGTGATTGGCCAGAAGTAGGTCCAACTGACAGGTTACGACCCAGTTTTATTTGTGTCAAGCCAGAGGGTGTGTCTAGGCTACAGCAACCTACCGGTATCTTTTAGGCTATAGGAACATACCCGTATATTCTAGCCTATAGCAACATGCCTGTTTTTTCTAGGCTATAGCAACATATCAGTATGTTGTAGGCTATAGCAACAATACGGTCTGTTGTAGGGTATAGAAACATATCAGTATAATGTAGGCTATAGTAACATACCGGTATCTTATAGGCTATATGTATCAACCCATTGTTGCTATCTGCACTTTAAACATGACATGAAGTATGCATGAGTATTCTTTAGATCTACAATGAATACAATGCTTAAAATTTTCATTTTTCTTTTTCAGCATCAGTAAGGGCAAACTGAAACGTGTGCTTAAGTGGTATGTGGCCAATGGTGTGGTTACACGTAGAATACGTGCTGGAGGCTTCAGGAAAACGGGCAAATCTTTGGACCTGGATGATACTCAAAGAGTTCTCGCCTTTATCAAATCCCATGCTGAGACACATGCCATTGCTCTTCCAGGCAGAATACCAACTCACAAGAGAGATGATATACTAATTCTCCCCTCCTCTGACACCAAAGCTGACATTTACAGGTTGTATGAAAAAGCCATGGCAGATGTCCAGCAGAGGGCAGTTGCTCTGTCTACTTTCAGGAGTTTGTGGCGAAAGCTCCTCCCAGGAATAGTTTGTGCAAGGCCCATGACTGATCTCTGCTGGGAGTGTCAGAGGAACAACAGAGACATTCACCGGTCTAGCTGTTTCCCAGAAGAGGTCAAGCAGGCAAAGTTAAAAAAACAAACACATCATTTACAGGTAGTAGGGAAGGAAAGGGCCTACTTACAGCAGCTGGTAAAGAAGGCAAAGGAGGATTATAAAGCAGCTGGTTCTCCTGCACTTGGCCCTCATCCACCATGTAGTACAGACTATCGGGTGCATGTTAGCTTTGACTATGCCCAGCAAGTGCACCTGCCCTCTTACCCCATGCAGCCAGGCCCACTCTACTTTCTAGTGCCAAGAAAGTGTGGCATCTTTGGTGTCTCTATGGAAGCAGGACCAAGCCAGGTTAACTACCTAATAGATGAGTCTCATTGCAGTAGTAAGGGATCCAACGCTGTGATCTCATATCTCCACCATTATCTCGAGAACTACTCCCTGGGCCCCAAGAATTTGGATCTCCATTGCGACAATTGCAGTGGTCAAAATAAAAACAAATTCATGTTGGCGTACTTGATGTGGCGATGTTTGACTAGGCTCAACATGTCCATCACTCTCAACTTCCTGATCACAGGTCACACAAAATTTGGTCCAGACTGGTGTTTTGGCCTTTTGAAACAGAAATTTAGGAAGTGTGACGTTTCCAGTCTGGAGGACCTTATGGAAGTTGTCCGTCGAAGCACCCTGGAAGGAGTCAACATCCCACACTTAGTGGGGGATGAGAAAGGAAACTGTTCAGCCCCTACTTATGACTGGAAGACTTTTCTAGCCCCTTTCAGCAAGGCAGTGAATGGCATTAAGGAGTACCATCACTTTGAGTTCAGCCATGAATACCCGGGTAGGGTTGTCATGAAGAAAGTGGTCGACGATGAAGAACCTGTGCTCTGCAACATCTTGACAAAGGAAATAGCAGATGTTCCCCGGGGCAACCCTGCCATCATCCCCTCCCCAGGATTGCCTGCCTATAGGCAATGGTACTTGTTTGAGAATATCAGAGACTTTTGTACCAATGCCACAAGAGATATCACCTGTCCAAAGCCAACAGTACCAAAGCCTGGGTCAGGTATAGGAGAACACACCAATGACACTGACACCCATCAGCCAGGACAAGAGCTAGAAGAACAGCAACTTAGAGGGAGAGGCAGAGTTCGTGGCAGGGGTAGGGGCAACAGCCAACAGGCAGAACAAGTGGAACTCACAGGCAGGGGTAGAGGCAGGGCCAGAGCCAGAGGCAGAGCCACAGGAAGAGGCAGAGGCAGGGGTGTCGGTGAACAGGCAGACCAGGAGGAACTCAGAGGTAGGGGAAGGGGCAGAGGTAGGGGCAGAGGTAGGGGAAGGGGGCAACAGCCAGGACAACAGCAGCCTAGAGGGAGGGGCCGACCTAAAGGTGCTGTTTCTCGGAAAAGAACAAGGAGCCCTTCATCTGCAGAAGACTCTGATGACGAGGTGTGGATTGCAAGTGATTCTGACTAGAACTCCCTCTTTTCGTACCATAACGAGTTATGCCATGAACTTGGATATCACATATTCTATTATGATGTTGTGTTGTTAATATAATCATAATCTGCTACTGGTTTAGGGTGTAATGATGATACACAATCAGCAGCGACCATGGATATATATTTTGACCTGGAGAAATAATGTGACATGAACATGGAGGACCCCACCCACTGCACTTGGATTTTACCTATCAAATTATCTGTGTACAATGCTCACATAATGTGAAAGGACTTTCAGGACTTAACAGACTACATTTAATAGGTTTTGGAACTGTTAGTTGTCCCTAAACTACACCAGGAACAGGTATTGTGCATCTATAATTATTCCACTAAACCACTAACTCTGTCATTTTTCCAGGAAACTGAACGTGTTTTTGAACGATGTTGCATGAATAAAAATATTTCCCCAAAGAGACCAATCTTTTAGTATGTAGTAGATATAACCATCGGGAATGCCTGGTAAAAATTTCAGATTGATATCTCAATTCTAGATACCCGTTGCTAAGGTAACCAATGAGTGATATGCTCGCTGACTGCTCGCGAGCAGGTCGCGACCTGCTCGTTCCACTTTGATCACGCGTAGCTCAAATTAGCACTGCGGGTGTTTTTATCTTTGAAAATATTTTTTAAATACGTATGGGTGAGATGGGGACTCATACATGGGCTCTATAGAGAGGTAATGAACTGTTCTATCACATGACATAGATAACTAAAAATGTTTGATGAGCGACATAAGTTCCACTATGCTGGATTGAGTCACCCATGTGGACTGGCCGTGAGCTGTACGCGTTTACTGCAGACTGTAGTGGTAGTGGCTACAAATGGGGGTGTGTAGCGGGCACGGCCGGCACTGACCCGAGGGTAGGAGCAGCTCACCACTAACTGTCTAAGCGCTGCCCGCTCCTGAAGTCTGGAGCTGGACATAGCCACTGTCTTACAGTAACAGATAGTGTGAGGAACCCGGCAGTCCCTCTACTGTTGGAACTGTACACATGTATAGGGCTATACAGCGAGATGTGCCTTAGGGTGGATAGCATGTAGAGTATAGAGTGACAAGCCCTCAGGCACGGGGAGGGGGGGTGGCAGACTATTGGGAGGGGCCCACCAGGTCAATGACGCCAATACCTCGCTATGCCCTGGAGGCAGGCCTCCCTTCTCCAGCGTCCATTAACACGGGTATACCCTAGTAGACCAGGTACGTCCCACTACCCTTAGGATTCAGTGCCTTGGGCAAGATCCTGTATGTGGGAGAGAATAACTGATGCCACGGTTAGCCCTACTCCAGTCTCCAACACTGAGCAGGCAGTGAGGTCTGCTGACGTCAGCCGCCGTCATGGCTGGGTGAGCAGCTCAGTGCTCAGTCCATCACGGTCGGGAGCTGCTCCTGGGCTCACCAGCAACACATGACATGATCCATAGTACTTCTATATATTGCCTGTTGTCGTCCTGGTGAGTAACTCGTCAGTGCTGCATTCAAGTACCATGTCGACCATACGGTGTTGATGCAGTCCCGGGTGGTCGTCATGATGCATGCAGGTAGACTGCCTTCATGCATGACACATGACAGCAGCATGCGGGCCTACACGGGTTACCCGTAGCAGTGACCTGGGTGGTCGGGGCTGGTTAATCCGACATCCACATCCCCTACCCCAACCATGCCACCACTCCCCACACATCCTGCAGCCGTGCAGCCCCTTGGCCTGTATTGTGACCAACGTGCTATTGGGCAATAACTCAGGGATGGAGAGGATGAACGTGTTTAGCCTATCTCTGTTTTCATCACAGCCCCAGGACCACAGCCCCTGGTTACTCCCACTTCCTTCCTCCCTATTGTGTTATCAGTGTACGGATGGGTAGGTAACCCCCCCCCCCCCTTCCCCGGATGGAGGTAGGGCGACGACAGCTACACTGTAAATAGTTAGTGTAGGAACACAGTAGATTCTACCGTAGATCTACAGTAGAATCTACTGTAGAATGGATTTACAGTAGAATCTACTGTAAAGTTACAGTAGATTCTACTGTTTACCTACCATGAACTGTACACCTACAGTAGTATCTACTGTACACCTACAAAATTGGCAACCAACTTTTTACAGTGTACCTGTCAGGGCCCTACGGCAGATAGGGGTGTCGTGGTGTGATGCACCCACCTGAGCCAGGTGTGACACATGTACCGGAGATCGTGTCTAACAACTAGCACACAGTATAGGGGCATTATATCGGATACGTAACAAGGTTGTATAGTTATGTCGGTTGAATCCAATACTGACTTGCAGCATGACACGCCTCACGGCATGTATGTGACTAGGAGTGGTATTTTATCAACAGCACGGGGGGGGGGGGGCACATTTGGGGCCTTTAAGAGGGAGAGGAACCCCCAAAAATGTCACCCCCTTTTAGCTAAAAAGTAGGGCCCTCCCCCCCCCCTCCCCTGATGCTAGACAATTAGCACTGACTAGAATACCATGTTTTCCACTGCTGTTCACCTGTGATATCGGGAGGTCACATCAATGATTGATTAAGGCTGAC
Organism: Harmothoe impar; assembly: GCA_947462335.1. Taxonomy (NCBI): domain Eukaryota; kingdom Metazoa; phylum Annelida; class Polychaeta; order Phyllodocida; family Polynoidae; genus Harmothoe; species Harmothoe impar. Next base: position 61,502,717 of record OX381710.1, on the reverse strand, counting down.
AACAATACGCTGTGTGCCTGTAGCTATGGTAGAGGGCGGCCCGTGTGTAGATACTACAGTAGACGACGTCCCGCTACATCAGAGGCTGCACACAGGGGCTGACACCCTCACATACCGACTACACGGCTACTAATTAGCTGCTCTCTGCCTCATCACAAGGCCCCCACTCTGTGAAGCTCTTTACACGACCCCGGGGGGTGGCATCAAAGACAGGTCACAGGCTGCTGTCTGAGACATCACAAATACAACAAGACTCTAGTCACAGGGAGTGCACATATAGACATGGGGAGGGATCCCAGGTAGAGGTAGACGGAGAACCTTTGTACGCCATGGGGATAACTTGAAATCAACTTTGATTGACATTGTTGTGCAAGTTCCTAGGGGAAGTAACTGTTGAAGCTTACTATTGAGTTTGGTTATATACAAAAATGCACTTCACATGGAAGGTACTTGTAAATGTTTACAGTCGAAACGACCCTCGAACATTTACTACATCGAATCCCTCACTTGCTCAGACATTAGCCTTGGAACTAGCCTATATGTTTAATTATATTTGGACTTAATTCCTGGGATAATTTGCTTCCTCAGACTTTTTTCCTTGCATTTTCCAAATTCGAGGAAGTGAGGGCCGACTGTATGTATATATGTACATGTATAGTGAGAGTTCTGCACTAGGATTCTAAAATTTATTGATTTTGGCGTGGACCACCAGAAACAGCAAAACAGCATATATTTTTAACACCACAAATATAAGTCTGCCTATATAAAGCAGGGTGGCACCATTTGGCTGAGGTTGTTGTTTGTACAGTTAAGCAGGGCCCCTCCCCCTCACCTGGAGCCATCAGCTGCTGGAGTGTGCCAACTTACACCACCCACACCCCCACCCCCCATGGTGTCAGGTACCTAACCACGAGGTCCAGCACTGTTATGTAAACACACCTCTCTCCTCCTCCAGGGAGTCGGGCAGCAGAAATATGCTGATTTAATTCAACGCAAGATTCACCCTTTACCGGCTGTGGTTTGATATTTAAGTATGTTCCGTTTACAAGAGCTGTTCTCTCGTTTCACAAGGGGTCCGACACACATAGTGTCTGAAAACTACAATTGATACCAAGATATCCCCACAGCAGCAAAGATTGAACGTGTGATTAACATCACAAATGACTCTCGGTCAGGGTGATTAAGTAATAGAATTGTTTGACTGAGAAACTCAGCTGGGTCTGTGGCTTATCATGTACTTAGATATGGTACTCTGTTATAATCAGGTATTTGTCAATTCTGGCATCAGAAATGAATTCCTTGTTAAAAACTACCCATAAGTTATGTGTCATACATTATATATTATTCCATTTCAGGTGAGCAGGTGGGTGTGGGTGTGGGTGAGCATATGAGTGTGGGCAAGCAGGGGGGTGTGGGTGAGCAGGTGGGTGTGAGCGAGAGCGCTCGGCTGTGGGGATCTGCCCCCTTCATTCCCCTGCAAAGAGCGAGTCAGTTGGACCAGAAACGTCGACGTATGGGTGGTATAGTTTAGCTCTGGACGTTTTGCATCCGCCGTCGTTCGCTGACGGTGGTACTGTACATGCACCCTGGCGGCATTCAGTGGACTGACTTAGATTTCCCATCTTGGTAATGTTTGTTGTCATTTAGTAACAGAGGTGATCATTGTCCATATATTAATATAATTCAAGATAATTCAAGATACTTGAAGAGAAATGTACCAAAAAGGTCATACAAAAAACGTCTCACCTAGTATTACAAGATAGCTGCCATTGACTTAGCACTGGAGTTGTGTGGACCGTAATGGAGATGAAAACCGAATCTAGTACTTAAGTGTTTAATTTTTCTCACCAACTTTTTGATAAGATTTTGTTCCTTTTTTTAGGATTGAATACTTAGAATGGTTCCACCAGGATATTTGTAATATCGCTTGGTAAAGTATGTAGATGAATGTCCACTCTTTCAATATCCACCATTTTTTTGCATATTGGGTGAGTATTTCCTACTGAAAATTGGATGTGAAATTGAACTTTTACTATCTTGATACAACCCTCCCTGAGGCGTTGTAAAAGACTCCGGGTGGTGCCCCAGAGTCAATTAGAACAAGTTTGAAAAGTACACAGTCCCTGCAAAGTAATACATTGCCTACACCCTTTTCGCAGATCACGACACATCTTCAGTTTACTGAATAATTGGCGACACTGCCAGTGTGCACTGCAGGTAAGACTGTAGGTGAGCAGGTTAGATCTATATACCACGGCTCTCAGATGGCAGACCACACCCCAGGCTGAGGGCTAGTTGGGGTGAGGCCTGTACTGGGATGCAGCTGCAGCCTTTGATGTAGCACCTCACCTGGCAGCCTGACTGCTGGTGCAGGGGTCGCCGCCGCCTCCAGGGTGGCCACATACTGCACACAGGGCGACATGGCTGTATACTGAGACATACACAGGTATATGGCAGATAGACTAGGCCTAGTACAGATACATATAGTTGTCACCACCAGCTGTCGTCTACCAATATAGCAACATACCATGACACACCAAAATAGCAATCATGTGTAGGTGTATATGTCCTGTCTATTCGACTTGAGGGAGTGGTCATTTTTTAACAACGGGGGGGGGGGTCGGGTCGGTGGATTTTCACGCGAGCGGGTTGAATTTTTTTTGGTCCTCCCCACGGGAGGGTTCGAAATTATTTTGGTCCCCCCCCTCAGGCAAGTTGAAATTGAGCACAGCCGACGCCTTTGAGCCTTACTAATAATGTGCAGGCTTTTTTTTATTACAAAGGGGTGCAATTTCTTTTGCCCCCCCCCCCCCCTGTCAAGGAGTCCAAATTTTTTGGTCCCCCCCCCCCCCAATCCACCAACCCCCCCTCCCTGTTGTTAAAAAATGACCACTCCCTAATCATAGTGATTGATTGATTGATTGATTGATTTGTTTAACGTCCAGACGTACATCAAGTACCTCACGGGACATCTCAAGTTGGCAAGGAGTCATCCACTAAAGCGGTAGTCTGCCTTGCAGTAGTAGGACAGATATTTATATGCTGCTTGCCCAATACAGCAGTGACCGCATCTATGGATGATCGAATCTATGAAATGAATGACCGCATCGATGAGGTGAGGGAGAAAACCGCTACCGGGGCACGTCCCCTACTCTTTTCGAAGGATAGCAAGTGTTCTTTTATTTGCCTGTTCCTACCCACCTGGGCTAGTACCATAGTAGGCAGGGCCAGACAAACCACGGCCTTTGATATCTCAGACGTGGTTCACTGAGGAGGAATCCCATGCCAGACCACCAGCAAGAAGGCCCGGGCCCATGCATATGGGCAGCGGTTGCCAAACAGCTTACGTGACTGATCACAGCAGTAAGGCACGAGACCCCTCAAGTTTTGTCGCCTTTTACGAATCCGGTATGCCCATTGGTATTATGGAAGGCTCCCGATGAAGTTATTCTACTCCTTCATGCCCCCGTCATGAAGGTCCCCACTAACACAGGGGGACTAATCATAGTGATCTAACAACGCCTCCCCCTCCAAACTTTGTCAGTTTTATACTAGAAACAAACAACACTATCGTGTTTTTTTTTTAATGCAAATTGAATTGATTATTAACTAATATTAAAACATATCTGACTTTTCTATTTCCAAGTGCTGATCAAGTCAAATACGATAAGAATGAATAAAGACCTATTTTAAGAATTCGGTTGGACATAAATCGTGACATCTTCAATGCATCCATCTCAGACGGCCTGCGTGGTGTGCAGGTGTGCTGTTTGGCCGGCCTAGGCTACAAGAAGACACCCTTTATGTCTTTATATTGCTACTTTTCTCCTTTTTCTGCTGTGATCAACTTAAACAGTGAAGGCATTGACAGAGACGTTCTCAGTCACGTTCGGGCATGCCCGGGGCCGGGTGGGAGGACATAAGACGAGAAAAGGCTATAAATATTACAGGGAAGACATCCGTAAAAACAACCCTACAGGGAAATGGGCTGATGTAAGAAGAAGTAGTGCCGTGGGATAAAAAGTGGTTAGGAAAGAGAGAGATCACCGAGTAAGACAAGCCCTGCGGACCACGAGATAAGGAGGGACGGGGGGGGGGGGGGCTGACAGATACCTGCAGCCACACAGGTGACACGCCCCCCCCCCCCCCCCCCCCCCCCCACCCCCCCCCACCCCCTCCCAGCCCCGGGCCGTCATGTCGTCTGCCACATTCTGCATGACGTAACTGGTGACATCTTGGTGAACCATGCATCATCTGTTGTTAACAACTACTAGAACCCTTCTGAAGAAACAGATATCGTTGGGTGTCGATAAGAAATGGGAACAACACCGCCCCCTCCTCTACACAGACGACCAGTACACATAAGTCTGTCCTGATATTTCCTTCCATTGTGCACACTAGCTGCCATAGTGCTGCCATGCTCAATCATGCCGATCTACATGACGGCGTGTAGGGCTGCCCGGGCACCCATGAGGTGCTGGTTTGGTGTTGCCGAGCTGCATGTGTTCTGTGTATGTCTGATAACGGCAGCTAGAGCACCATGTGTAGAGCACGTGGCCGCATCCAGGCACCCCCGAGCTGCTCCAATATATACCATAAGGTCCCTACCGGCGCACATGATCCCTGCCACTTCTTATAGCACTTAATCAACACTACCTGACTGTTCCACCACACCACCCAATACCTCTCTTCTTCCTTCACACTACTTTCTGTTAACGTACAGTTTTTGCCTGCAGTGTGGTGTAAATGCTTTGGTATTCACACCAACAAAGACACGGGAGACAACTCAGACTGAGCGGCCAGACAAAGACGGTTTCTTTGGACAAGGCTGCAGATGGTTTGGGTCTCTGACCGACATGATACCATGTGTGTGTGTGGGGGGGGGGGGGGGTTGTAGGGCACGTGTACACATGACGCCCTAAGTAATGCACACCATGCACATTCAGGCAACCAGCGGATCCTGGACAGGGTCACGTGAGCTATGTGATCATGTGACCTGGTACAAAGGGACTGACCCCCAATCTACCTCACAAAGGACGCAGGACGTGACGTCACAATGCTAGGTATACAGG
>OX381710.1:61436211-61497445 GCA_947462335.1 Harmothoe impar | reverse complement strand
CCCATGTATAAACATACACTATAAGGCCACCTTATATGTACATGTACCTTATATAGCGGTAATAAAGTCCACTTGGTGTATGTTATATAGTAGCCATCAATATAGGTATATAATATATAGTGCTGGTCTACGACTCTATATCATTATATGGGTAATAAACATAATATACGGTAGATCATGGGATATGCAACCACTGAATGCAGTAATGAATGCTATCCCATTACACATGCAAATATACAAAGATTTGATCTCTGGGATCCATACATGGGGGGGGGGGGTGTGCATCATATAGGGGAGAGGTCTGCAGCGGGAGATATGGTTCTGTCTGCGGCTGCTGCTGTCTGCTTCACATCAGTCATGTCCCTATCTGATATACGTCTCACTATACAACTGTTAACTCATATTCAAAGGAAAGCCATGTATAACCCTGTAAGGACGGCATGTCACTTAAATATAAAGATGTCGTCATGATGCACCAATGCAGTCCCAGCAAGTAACTCGCCTGTGCTGCATTGGGTGCACCATGACGACGCTTTGAGTGCCTTAACCCCGAAGGGTCATGCAGCCCTCTGGCCAGTTACTCAACAGGGCTGCATGCATGCATCATGACGACCAAGGGCATGATGCATTCGTGCATTATGCCTCTGTGACCCCCCCCCCCCCCCAACTGCACCAGTACTGTCTACATGTACAGTACTTTGTATAATGAAGGCACATATAAGCAGGAAGCGGTTACCACAATGACGTACGGAGGTGGCCATGGGATCTATGAGCATGACAACTTCCACTGTCAATATTTATATTATGTTGTTGTAGTAGTATTGTAACACGGCAGTGGTTTCTAGACGTGTATGAGTTATAGTCTAATTAGATATATGACAATACATAGACCTACACGTTAAGTTAGCTATCACCATATATGGCGTCAACCATTTGTCACCCCGGAAACACATTGTACACCATGTAGCCTATTATGGGAAGTAGCATGTTGGATGCATGGATGAATTCTATTGATTCGGTTGGGTCGTGTATGCCAAATGATATATATGCGTTAAATCGGTCGGACTATGTGACTAAACAATGCTTTCCTCGAATCCCCACCAAGAAACACTAAGCCCAACAGGTGAGGACCGCCTGGTGACTTCTAACCACCTAGCTGTGCAGGGGGAGCAGATAGCTGTCACTCTATCCACATGGACCCTGCAGGCTACGGAACAGAACGGGCTGAGGGACGCTTCCCTTCCTGACATTGTGTCCTTGGGCCCCTCTAGTCAACGATGACAACTCCACCCATTCACACCATCCTCACCAGCTGTCATCATCAGCTCGTGTTTTCTTTCGACCCCCTCCCCCCTCCCCCCAACGCCTTTGGGGTGTTGTTAAGATGAGTCCCCTGTCCGCCTATCTGTTCCCACTCCCCTCGGTATCCACCCCTGGGAATCCACACTGCACGAGTTGATGGATTTACAAAAATGGAAATGTCAGTAAATCATGACCATATTTACTAAATTTGATAAATCTAAGTAAATCCCAAAGCCATATTTACCAGCCTGTTTAAACCACAGTAAATCCCAAAACCATATTTACTGACCTGTGTAAATCCTAGTAAATCCCAATAACACGTAATAATTCCTAATTCATCAAAATAGATATCAGTAATGTCTTCTATGGCTATTTTAACATGCAATGGTATGTCATTTGTTTTTATCTGAGACTTTTAAATTCTTATTTTTCTACAAGTTCACCTGTTTTCCCGGCCCCAGGGCTCCAGTAGCTGGTCCCAGGGCTCCAGTAGCCGGCCTCAGGGCTCCAGTAGCCGGCAACATGCCACCCCAATGCTTCCTATCCACCCTACATGTCCCCAGGGCCAGCTAAAAGCCACACCACTGCTTCCTACCCGCCCTACAAGTACCAGGGACGGCTACAAACCACCCCACTGCTTCCTACCCACCCTACAAGTCCCAGGGATAGCTACAAGCCACACTAGTTCTCACTACTCTACTGTAGTATGTAGCCCCAAATTGCCATACTATTTAATGGATTTTAGTAAAACATAGAATCCCTGCCTTTGATGTTTATCTCAAGTAAATATGATGTTTATGTCATGTAAACATGAGGTTTATGTCATGTAAACATGAGGTAAACATCATGTAAATATGAGGTAAACATCACGTAAACATGAGGTTGCACATGTGCACACCATGGTGGTCAATGCAATACTGATCTCTCAGCCAATCAGAAGCAAGTCTCGTTCTGGTCACGTGACCAGCACTGCAGCTCCTATATAATGAGGATGCAGTGTGGGCTTCTCAGTCCACTGCTGCCTGACCATGCGAACACACACCCTACCTGCCTCCTGCCTGCCTGCCTGCCTGCCTGCCTACTGAAGAGCTGCCTGACTACAAAGCATCAAACTCATAACTTATCTTTAAATGATGGAAAGATAATTCCCAGAATAAAATATCATCCCAGAAAATATACCCTTATATTTAAGAGAGAAATATCCCTAGTTTAGTGAGATATAAGTAGGTAATACTCCCTGTTGAAGGGGGGTTTACATCAGTAAACATGAGGTTTACATCAGTAAACATGAGGTTCATGTCATGTAAACATAAGGTTTTTTCAAGTAAATTTGACGTTTATGCCACATAAACATGAGGTTTATATCAAGTAAATTTGACGTTTTTGTCATGTAAACATGAGGTTTATGTCATGTAAACATGAGGTTTACATCATGTAAACATAACGTTTTTGTAACTTAAACAAGAGTTTTACTTCATGTAAACATGATGTTTACATTGAGATTTACTTGGCTTTATTGGCACGTAAACTAGATAGTTACTTGACATTACGTTTGCGTAAACAGGGACGTTCCGTTGTATACTGAGTCTGTAAAAGACACATTTACGTCATTTTACTTTTTCAGACCAATATCACATAAATATGTGTAACTATATGTAAATAAAATGTTTACGTCAAAGTAAATGTAGTGTAAATCCAACTTTTCGTGCAGTGCCACCTCCATCCGCCCGTCCTTCCTGTCCCTATCTGTGCCCCCTTCTCCTGTTTAGCCTCCCTACATGGCTGTTGTCCATGTGCTCTGCACACCAATATCCATGTAGATGCACAATACTGATAAATAAAATCGAACGTGTGACTGCATCACAAATGACTCAGGGTCGGGGGGAAATGTAGTATCATCATATAGGAGTATACATATAATAATATTGTTCATCCCCAAATCCCAAGCTAATGTCCCAACCCCATGTCCCAACCCCCGAGTCTCACCCCCGAGTCCCACCCCCGAGTCCCACCCCCGAGTCCCACCCCCGAGTCCCTCCCCCGAGTCCCAACCCCGAGTCCCAACCCCGAGTCCCAACCCCGAGTCCCAACCCTGAGTCCCAACCCCTAGTCCCACCCCCGAGTTCCACCCCTGAGTCCCAACCCCGAGTCCCACCCCCGAGTCTCACCCCCGAGTCCCAACCCCGAGTCCCTTCCCCTTCCCCTTCCCCTTCCCCCGTTAACTAGACTCAGGGTCAGGTAGAGGTGTGAAGGGAAATGTATCATTTATCATAGTAAGAAAGAGAAAGGGTGCACTCTTGTATTAATGGGATTCTTAAAGATGTGACCTTTGACCTTGATTTTGACCTTTTTCCGACCTAGATATCATCCTACACATAACAGAAATGAATTCAGCACCTTTGGTTTACCCTAGTCCACTATCCATATCCATCCATTGCTCCCCCTATTATATCCTGGCTGGACTGTTTCGGATAGCATACCCAAATTGTGCGTCACAAGTCGGGAACTCACAACTACCTATAGGCCTGCACAACACAACCTATAGGTCGCATGACGCAGGTGCCCTAAGAAAGCCATACCGAGTGAGGCAAGCCGCGCAAAAAAAGGGTATACTCAAAAAAAATGTGGACATTGACTTTCTTTTGGGGGGGTACTTAGGCCCAAATTCAAATTTTCATGTTCCCCGATCTTGGCTATCTATGTCTTTTGTCCTCTCACGTCTATGTCAGACACACACTGAATAAAAAGCTCCCATGTCCATATTGTAAGTAACAGCGAATAGTGCTTAGTAGGGTCTGAGCTATATGCTACTACAGGGTTGTCTGTTTTTGTTCTCAAAATATTTGTCATGTATTGAACAAGACTGGACAGCAACATATATATTAAATTACCATTAAATTACCATACCGGTATCTAACATACTGCAGCGTATGTTGGGCCTAGTATATGATATAGGATGGCATCTCCTTTGGGAAATAGTGTAGTACTTCCCTGTGTTAAATTACCATTGGATCCAGTCAAAGCTTGCTGAAAAAAAGTGTCTCACCCCGGTTTGGTCGGCTGCCGAGATCTGTCCCATTGACTTAGCACTGAGCCCGTTCAATATGTAACTGTTAAATGTCAAGGGTTATCTACAGGCTCCCATAGGGCTCTATGCTGAAGCAAATTACCACCATTTTAGACACAAAATTAAAATCATGCTTTTCAGGGGGAAGCGTTTGAAAATGGATTAAAGCGCGATTACATAGGAAGGATAACATTGTACCGCATCTAATGACACAAAATTGAGAGAAAAAGCTCCAATTTTGAAGGAATGACAGCTGTTTTAAATTTTAGGCTCAGAGACCCCCTGCTACCCGTCGCACAAGACTCAGAGTAACCCTGAGTCAATAACAATACACCCCTGATATTGCATGGGGAAATGTCAATATAACCCTTACGTCGAAAAGCAACACAGTTTGTCTTTATAATATGATACTTTATACAGTTTTTTTTTACATCAACTATATGTATACTCTATACGTATATTTCTATGAATAATGCAATCGATTCAAATGAGTTGTCATAACAAGGCCGTGTCTACCCGGGGGGGGGGGGGGGGGGTAGTCACTCTATGTTGGTAACTACCCACCTCAAAACTACCGCACCCACCAAATGCAGGATGTCACCGCCTGTTTCTTTCTCACATAAGCCACCGCCCATGGTATTTCAGTGCTAACCGCCCGGGAAATGGACTATCCAACTACAGATACCTAGGAATTCAGGGGAGGAGAGGCTGACCATCCCTACCCCCCCCCCCCCTTCGTCCTTTCCTCATGGCAGGACATCCCTGGGGTATGGATATAGGACATAGACAGAGCTGCACGCTAAAGTGACTGAGTCAGTGGTTACTGCACGAGAGCTGCCTGTCCCGTATTTCACGCTGGCCGCAGGCCTAGTGAAATACGGGACAGGCAGCTCAAGTGCAGTACCCACTGACGAGGGCACTTTTAAGTACCGCTCTGTATTTATTTAAGGTCATTTTAATGTAAAATAGATGTACAGGCCATGTTTGTTTACTTCTGCGGTGTTTGCTTACTTCCGCGGTGTTTGTTTACTTCCGTGGTACCGCCATTTTGAATTCCGTGCAGGTCACGTGACCCTCGGCAGCGTAGCGACCCCATGGCGACCCCGACCTCCCTTAGGAGCGTGCAATACGGCCACAGCGTGCAATACAAGCTAGGGTTATTTCACGGCCCTGTGGGGAACGGCCCTCCCATTGCATTAACCTTGATAAGCCGTATTCACCATGAAATAAGGTTTAATAGTAAAACAAACATAGAATCCCCCCCCCCCCAAATCAGTGTGATTACTCTTATACCATCCCTCATATTTCACCTCCCTTGAATGAGCATTTCCCTTTGTTCTTATGGCTGTGTAAACCTTTCAGCCTGGATGCTAATTACAAAATGAAGGGTGACACATAACTCAGGGGCTATACTGATCCACACCCTACACTTTTCAAAATCCCTCCTAAATACAACGCAGTTACTGCCCTCTATTTCTGAGTTAGAGAGTGGTTATTTTTTTAACAACAGGGTGAGGAGTTTGGAGGGCTAAGAAATTTCGAATGGGGGGGGGGGGATGTTTGGCCCGATAACTCCCTTACCGCCCCCTATTTTTGAGGCCCACCGCCCCCGCTTTCTAGGGCCGTTTGGAGGTGGGTACCCATTTCCGATCTGAGTACCCCCCCCCCCCCTGGGCGTATCTACCAATGAGTAATTGGCCTATTACGCTGACCCCAAGAGTTAATATCTAGGGTTCTGTTCCGACATAAAGTGGTTCTATAGTGTGATCTATGAATGACCAATGTCAGGATCCAACGCTCTCCCAACACAATCCTCCTATACTCTCCGCCATGGACAGCTATACTATAGGATGTGATTGGAGAGTTGGAAGACCCCATCTGGTGGTCTCTAAACTGGGCTAAATGCATCAGGATCCCAGGGCAATACGGTAGGTGAGTGGTCGGCGATCTGCGGCCTGTAACGTCAATGGGCGCTGGTGTGGGGAAGGGGGGGGGGGGGGGTATCCTCGATCACATGCCAAAGCTGCACGATAAGGTTAAGACATAGGACGACACACTTTGCCGCACGGAAAAGGCACATGGCTGAGGTGTGTGACCAGTCTGCGGCCGAGTAGTCTCTGCGCGCCTCAAGTCTCCAACGTTGCCTTCACTCGCCAGCAGAGGTTTGGTATTGACTAACTATAGGTGGCGGCCATTATCCACCGGTGGATATTGGAGAGTGATGGAGAGCTGAGCCTTACAGAGATATAATTCAGTCCCACTGGTGGAGACATCTAGCGTCAATATCTCGCGATAGATTGGTGTGTGACTTACCATGACACACAAACACTACATAGATGTGCCTCTACATGGGTAAAATTCGACACGTGCGACACGGCGACACGGCCCTTTTAAAATCCGACACGGGCGACACGGCACTTTTAAAATTCGACGGACATGGACAAGTTGAATAGAATGTATGACAATGTATGGGATAAAATTCGACACGGGCAACACTGCCCTTTTGCTAAAATTCGACACGGCGACACGGCCAACAATTTGGGTACCCATGTAGAGGCACATAGATCTCACCACGCCCCATTAGGACACGTTGTACCACGCGCCCCGCCTCTATTGTTGCTAGATCTGCCGTCAGCCCGTCACAATGACGTGACTAGCCGCCGTGACTGCCGGCGTCCGGCTCCCGCCGTGCGTTATGGCCACCGGAAATGGCGGCGGGACGTAGTAATGGCGGCCGCGTGTCACGTGACGATGACGATCAAATCACCATCACTCACGGCTCCTGGCGTCCTTCTGTCTCTGTGCCAACGTCATGACGTAACGTCAAGCCTCTCTTTGTCTCCCTGCTGCCTTCTATAAGCCGCATGCACACTCGGAGAGCACAAATTACTTTAAATCCCATAAATTACATTTGGTGCCCAGAAGGTGGTGGCATTGTAGCCCGTGCTGAATGGCAATAGTTGGCTGAGCGCCCCGGGTGCCGCCCGCCATCAGGCGACAGCTACAGCGGGATTAGCGGCTAAAACACAACTCATATCTCACACTGACAGCTCCAGCTGGCGCCACCACCCCACCAAGGTCAGCACGTTTGACCTTTAGTTTTTCTCATTCAAAAGCATGTACTCCTCCTATTTTCTCCGGAGGCTTGTCATTTCTCAGAGTTACACACGACATCTAAGACATCAGAGTTTAAAAAAAAAAGTCGTCTGCTTTTAACTTCGAATACTATTTCCGGTTTGTACACCTATTCCAGACTGCCCCCCCCCCCCCACACACACACACACCCAGACTTGGGGGTTGGTCTGTCGGCATGATTGTTATGTTATTATTACTGGCCTAACTGGTGACAGAGACGCCTTGGGCTCTGACATTAGGGTCACACCCACATCTGCTCATGAGGTGTACGTGAGCTGCTCACCGGGCCACCCCCCACGGCCGCACCCAGGCATGCTGTAACAATGCCTAAGTACAGACGTCTCCAGTCTCCACCGTAACACGTTCAAGGCTCGTTCAGGCTATACCCGCCCTGGAGTAGGCCTAATAGACTCCCTGACAACCTTTCATGCTTTCATCTTCTTTGCAGACTCGTACACACTGACCTTGGCCAAAGTAAACCACTTTGACCTTGGCGTGACCTTGATGCGACCTTTGGACCTTGGAACACGGGCTGTGATGTTGCTATGGTAACACGAACACAGATGAGGATGCCGGTGTGGATCCTGCACCATGACCCCCACACCCCCGGGTAGGGTGCCCCCCGTGATGTGGGACGTCTTGGTGCGGCCCTTTGCTGCGGTCACGGCCGTCAGGGGCACAAAGCGGCCCGTGACAGCCCCCCATGTACCGTCATGCCGCCCTCACCGCCCCCGTCAAGACGTCAGCCGCACAATGACTGACGGATCATCGCCATTCACGAGGCTTTCTCCTCCCAATACCACACCTGCAGTCTACGGGGCCGCCCTCACCTTAGCACGGGTACTCAGCGTGCCCACCTCTGGGGGGGGGGGGGGGGGGGTGCAGATATAACTCATGTTGACATGACGTCTTGGTGTCATTCCTGTCCCCCGTCAGCCACATCCAACTATAAGTTCTATTCCTTTACTGACTGCTTCTTGCAGTCCCTGGATGCTGTTTCTCCACAAATTTGCGGAGCTCCGCAAATATATACGGATGTCCGCAAATATATATGGAGGTCCATATTTGTATACTTAAGTACCAAAAAGACATTATTTGCGGAGCTCCATAAATATATTTGCGGACGTCCGCAAATTTGCGGACGTCCGCAAATTTGTGGAGAAACACCATCCTGCTCGTGTCAACTTCTTCATCATTGGGGTATTTTATAATAGCTCGGGTATTGCACAGTATCCTGTACTGTTCTGTGTAAACTTCTTCATGGGGTACAGTGTGCTGTACTCACTGTATATATGCTGTCGATTTTCTGCACTTATTTTAGACGTTTAAGACTGATGTTTGAGCCTGGTATAGCCTACGGTGTCCTAGGGCCGCATGGTGTACACTTTGATCCAACATCCGTGTGAGTCTGATCTGACAGTGCACGGGTCAGTGCTGGGGGGGTGGGACCCCTACAAAGGTCAGGGGTTTTCTGGAGGTATGTTGATTCAAATATGGTGCCCACCTGGCGTTGCCTCTAACATGACCATGGGTGGGCATTTTAGGGATGTGCATTTACCTAAAAGCCACTCTTTATGATAACACATATGGTTCCACAAAATAAATAAATGACTGACTCTTTAAAAACAAATAGCATTGTAAGCGGACAGATGTTCCTGTAATATAGCCATCCTTTCTATTCGTCATGATGTTTAGAAAGGGAAAGTTAAAGGTTGTAAAAGAAACACATCCATCCATCTGCGGCTACAGCAGAAACAACTCAACCTCCAGATGACGTTCTTAAAACGTTCCCACGCACCGGGAAGCAGGGGGAATACTTCCAAGAACCTCTGTCAGGACAAAGAACAAACTGGTTCCGTATAGAAAAAAGGTGAAACGGGAAACTGTAAATGTGGGGTTTGTGGAGGCTGCTGGTGTGCAGGACGGCCACCAGGGGACGCGCGTGCACGTCACGTGACGCCAAGGCCGCCGTGTGTCGCCACCTGTCCTATCCGTAACGCCGCCATCTTGTCCCGTCTACATGTGTGGCGCTGCTACATTTGTATTAATTTTTATGAATGTAGCACCTTCTCCAGACACGTCTAGCTCCGAGGCCACCTCGGGCCCCAGCTGTTGTCAATTTCTCAAGGAGCGCAGCAAAAGTGACTAGTTGACATAATATCACCTATGGCAACGAGAAGTCAGGTCTCAGATTTTGAAATTGTTTAGTGGGTACCCCCCCCCCCCACCACCCCCTTGTTAAAATTTGATGAATAGGGGCCCAACCGATGGAAAACTATCGGCCCATTGTGACCAAATCCCGGACCAAATTTTACAGTCTAGAGGTCACTTTTATAGCACTGCTCTAAGTCTAGTCATGTAGCAGCCTCGAGCTCCCCAGGCCCATTACAGCCGTCAGGCTGTGATGGGCCTGGACAATTTTGTATCTAATAACTGTAACCTACTTAGAGAATGATCCAGGATCCTGGATCATTTCTTAATGAGATAGCTCAGCTACTGATTGGTTAACCATGGTCACATGATCATGAATGACATAGATATGTTGTGTTTGGCCTCATGGGTTCGAATCCCACCTTGGCAAAAAAGTAGGTTCGTTTTTTTACATTATTTATTTGGCCTATTTGAAGCATAAATACCCCTATACTGGCATAGTAATATTACATATTACATATTTGGATAAGGACAATAGTGTAATAGAGGTGCATTCTACAGATATCAAAATGACTACACATTGTGCCAAGGTGGGACTCGAACCCATGATGTCCAGAGTGCTGATATCCAGTACAAGTCAGTACATAAGTACTCTCCCAGACTGTAAACGTACAGTCGGGGTCCGAGACTGGTCATGTAGTTGCCTTTTCAATCGAGGAAGAGAAACTAATTCGTTGAAAATCCCCATTATAATTATCCACTAAGTCAGTTCCTTAATAGGATGTTATGGTTTCCCCATTATTGTACAATGTATGTTCCTAGTTCTATTTTCGAGTAGCTGTATAAAACTTCCTTTTTCCTCCAGATGCAAAATTTTGCAAAATTTGTTGTGCTGCAGCAGTCAGGGAAGTGGCAACCCCCCCTCACCTTTGACCAACCCTAAAGAAGGTCAAACCTAAAAGGTCAAGCGGAAAAAAAGGTAAAAATGGGCCAGAAAGCCCACTTGTCCCCACTTTGAAACGTTGTCAACTGCGTGGACTTGGGCGTGTATTGGAGCATGCAGCTCACCTCCCCCAGGCAGCTCTGACACATGGTGATACCAGAACACGGGGTGGGGCCCACACGTGTGGTAACACACCACGCAGCAGTCAATGCTGTATTAACAACACCACTACATAGCACCCACAATATTGACATTACCTGCACCCCCCCCCCCCACCTCCATGACCACCATGTCAGACCACCATCCCCTATGACCTTGTTATTCTAAATATGTGGTTATTCGATTTGTGAACATTATTATTGACTGCAGACACGCCCCAGCTGGCTGAAACGGCATTGTTACCAACACACTACTTCTGCACCTTGGCGACAGGGAGCAAAAAAATCTCCATTATTTATAAATGTTCTCTTGTCCCTGACTGATCTGTGAAATAATAATTCCCCAACTTTAATATCCCCCTCCCCTCAAACACACACTAATCCTACCTCAGACACTTTCGATTTCACATCGCCACTTACACTTACAGCTTCATCCAGACAGATGATCAATAACCTCAGGCCTCACACCAGAAATGCTACCTTTTTAAACTGCATGTGCCAACAATGAAGGATCCCTGTAGGGGCCTTTTAGAGCATTGCCTGGTGTGTAGCCGGGGTGCAGGGTTACAGCAGCAGGATCCAGGCGGGGTGGAGTAGGGGGGGGGGGGTGACTGCAGGGGTCGGCGAGTGCAGCCCCTGCCTCCTCAGCCCCATTGTCACCCAGATGCAGAGACCACGGCAGCAGAACCCACTGCACACCAGTCCTTATGCAGCATTATTACAACTCTATTGTAGGGAGGAGGAATGGCCGACTCCACAAGGAGCGCCCCGTGTGCTCTGCTCAGTAATTAATCTCACGAGCTTCTCAGTTCATGGCACAGATAATACTGTCCAAACACGCTCACAAAGCAGTACCTCTCAGGCAGCTTCCTACTCCAGGTAATATCCCCTCCAGACTCTGCCATCACAGCCATGGGCATTTACAACTATGGAGCACGTCTGGAAGGCAGGCATGGTGACAATTTCAATTTTCAAGTTAAAATTATAATGCAACTTATTTCAAATGAGCAGAGCTATGCTTGCATAAACGTTTTACCTACAGGTGACCCTAACTGCTATGACGTCTGGTGAACCACTACATCATAGTTCTAATCTGGTTTGCACCTTTTGGGGAAAAACATAACAAATGTGTCATACCATGCTGTTAAATGAAGCATGGCACCAGCATTTTTAACTACGACAAATGAAGAGGTAAAATCAATGGCTCAGTAGGGAGCAGGGTTGTTGCGGCAACGCCCCAGGAAGTTAAGACCTATAACTCCCCCCTCCATTAAATATAATGTTAATGGTTTGGGAAAATAATGGTGAGAGATGGTGAGCGGTTAAAGATACCACAAAAATGCCCCGAGGAAATTAGCAAATCCCAAAGCTTTTTCATTTCACTAAATTATGCTAATGGCCTGGTAAAATGCCTCCCCCCTCATACTTTCACCCTCTCCCTCCACCCCTTAGGGCAACCCCCGCCCCCCCCCCCCCACAGCACTACACCTTAACACCTCTCCACATTGTCAAGCTCCCAACCCCTCCTCACACCTTCCCATTATCAAACCGGCCACACATGGCAACAGCCAGCCCCTTCACATGCTGCCCGATAAATCATTGGGAGATGTGGGGCACTAAAACAAAGCATGTAAGGGGCTGCGGGATAATCCACATTGATCGGCTATCTGACGTAGTATAATGGGATCCTCACCACTGGGAGGCGGCTTAGCAATGGGATCCACGCCCCGGACTATTGGGTGAGGGGTGCACGGATGTGTGGGTGTGTGTGTGTCGGGGGGGGGGGGCGGGGTCCATAAGGGGATCATCGAGCATGAGAAATGGATCAGCAGGAACAATGGCCTTCCCTACCACGGGGAATATCTCGGATCTGACATGATGACTGCAAAATATCAATAAAAGAGAAAGAGGAACAAAAAGAAAGGTTAGCCACTAAATCCTGTTTCCGGCACGACCATGCATGATAAATTATGGGTTTTGCCGCCCCCCGCCTCCCCTATGGATGAGTGTGATTGTGGAGAGGTCGGGATGAATCCCTCACGGCGACCATTCTACACACCATATACATGTCACACACACAATGCTGCGGACTGCGCTTTATTCTGCTCATCATGACTGCTTCCTAAAAGTAGATTTGTTTTTTAAGGGGGTGTTCAAATTAGGGATCGTTTTAGATGAGGGTGTCATTGAACAGACACTACATTTCTGAGCTTTTAATATAATTGCAGTTAGGACATGCATTTGATGCAGGAATTGCAGTAGAATACGGATATAACTCACATTGTTTAAGGCTCATCAGTATATATCTGTCTACACACTCTATCCATAAAATCGAACGTGTGACTGCATCACAAATGACTCAGGGTCGGGGGGAAATGTAGTATCATCATATAGGAGTATACATATAATAATATTGTTCATCCCCAAATCCCAAGCTAATGTCCCAACCCCATGTCCCACCCCCGAGTCCCACCCCCGAGTCCCACCCCCGAGTCCCAACCCCGAGTCCCTCCCCCGAGTCCCAACCCCGAGTCCCAACCCCGAGTCCCAACCCCAAGTCCCAACCCCTAGTCCCACCCCCGAGTTCCACCCCTGAGTCCCAACCCCGAGTCCCACCCCCGAGTCTCACCCCCGAGTCCCAACCCCGAGTCCCTTCCCCTTCCCCCGTTAACTAGACTCAGGGTCAGGTAGAGGTGTGAAGGGAAATGTATCATTTATCATAGTAAGAAAGAGAAAGGGTGCACTCTTGTATTAATGGGATTCTTAAAGATGTGACCTTTGACCTTGATTTTGACCTTTTTCCGACCTAGATATCATCCTACACATAACAGAAATGAATTCAGCACCTTTGGTTTACCCTAGTCCACTATCCATATCCATCCATTGCTCCCCCTATTATATCCTGGCTGGACTGTTTCGGATAGCATACCCAAATTGTGCGTCACAAGTCAGGAACTCACAACTACCTATAGGCCTGCACCACACAACCTATAGGTCGCATGACGCAGGTGCCCTAAGAAAGCCACACCGAGTGAGGCAAGCCGCGCAAAAAAAGGGTATACTCAAAAAAAAGGTGGACATTGACTTTTTTTTGGGGGGGTACTTAGGCCCAAATTCAAATTTTCATGTCCCCCGATCTTGGCTATCTATGTCTTTTGTCCTCTCACGTCTATGTCAGACACACACTGAATAAAAAGCTCCCATGTCCATATTGTAAGTAACAGCAAATAGTGCTTAGTAGGGTCTGAGCTATATGCTACTACAGGGTTGTCTGTTTTTGTTCTCAAAATATTTGTCATGTATTGAACAAGACTGGACAGCAACATATATATTAAATTACCATTAAATTACCATACCGGTATCTAACATACTGCAGCGTATGTTGGGCCTAGTATATGATATAGGATGGCATCTGCTTTGGGAAATAGTGTAGTACCTCCCTGTGTTAAATTACCATTGGATCCAGTCAAAGCTTGCTGAAAAAAAGTGTCTCACCCCGGTTTGGTCGGCTGCCGAGATCTGTCCCATTGACTTAGCACTGAGCTGTTCAATATGTAATCGTTCAATGTCAAGGGTTATCTACAGGCTCCCATAGGGCTCTATGCTGAAGCAAATTACCACCATTTCAGACACAAAATTAAAATCATGCTTTTCAGGGGGAAGCGTTTGAAAATGGATTAAAGCGCGATTACATAGGAAGGACAACATTGTACCGCATCTAATGACACAAAATTGAGAGAAAAAGCTCCAATTTTGAAGGAATGACAGCTGTTTTAAATTTTAGGCTGAGAGACCCCCTGCTACCCGTCGCACAAGCCTCAGGGGAACCCTGAGTCAATAACGGTATCAGGTATATACAGTTCTTGCACAGGAGCACCCCCCCCCCCCCACCCCCCGCCACACACGTCTCGGTTGGGTGCGTCTTGATGCGGTAACAAAGGGGTTCCGTGCACACAACCACGCCCACAAACCCTGGGAACATCTCCCCCCCCCCCTCCCCCCGATCCAGCCCCCGCGTCCCAGGGCTGCACCACAATACCATGTTCGATCCTAAGCCAAGGCTTTGCTTTTGAAATATCTGACTAGATCACGATGATCATCATTTTGCCTATTTCCTCAGATTATGATAAGGTATTTTTTACTTGAATATGTAATATGATAAGTGTGCTGGACTAGTGGTGCTGGGCGTCATTTGGCAATGGAAAGAATTACGTGTGGTTAAAACTGGTACCGGTACTTAACAAATAATGAACCCATGTACAACAATGTAGGGACACTGTACTACTAAGGAATATTATCTTACAGGAGAGTCAGCCCCATGGTACTCACTTGGTGACCACCTACAAAGTACCCTTGGCATAAGTTGGTGATCTGTCCGGTGTCAGCCCCAGACCCCACAGAAGGACCAGCTCCCTGCCGCCCCTTGCCCCATCACCTGGGGGCATGCGGCCTGCACAGGCCAGGGTTAGAGTATAGACAAGGTGACAGTGGTAAAGGGGTCCGTCTGTACAGTAAGGGGCAGCAGTAAAATAGGCCGTGTAGGAGTACATCAGATAAGGAGCTGTGTGGTGTCGGAGTCTGGTGTGCAGGACGACAGGGCAGTCTGAGGCCAACTCATCTACCCACCCACCCTACTGTACTATAAGTGTATAACGCATGCTGTAGTGTTGACCTATTGTCTAATGTGTGTAGGCATGCAATACATCCGCTGCTTCCCGTCGTCACCCCTCACTTGGACCAAGGGTGGATAAAGGTAGCTTACACACAATGTACATGTAGTCAACTCATATTTAGTCTTAATATCGACATGTATCTATGCACAAGGATGCATATCTACCACGATATTTAGAAGAGAGTAAACCAGAGAGGCACTTTTTGACTTCCCTATTACCATACATCACCAATGCTCCAGTTTATGTACCCGGTACTTTCATTTCCCATCAAACTTCCCCTGGTATATACGTCCATGGGGTCGGGTTGCACACCCCATGTGTGGGGTGTGTGGGGTGTGTGGGGTGTGTGGGGTGTGTGGGGTGTGTGGGGTGTGTGGGGTGTGTGGGGTGTGTGGGATGTGTGGGAGAGTTTGGCCGTGGTGGCACTGGCCTCACCGTGCGAACTCTGCTTCACACTACTTGTGTCAACAAGGCACCAAGCCCCATCCGGATGAATTCAAACATTTGCACCATTTTGGGTATTGACAAACCTGCCACCAGATATCTTCAGACACAAACACAGGCCGTGTACACCACGTGTGTGTAAGTCCGTAGCGGCACCGGGTGAGCTGGACGTGCCGCACTACACTCAACACATTAATAACATACCTGGTAATCTAGTGCTGCCCACCATGGCCAATGTCTAACACACCTGAGACTTATTGTGACAATGTGGGAGGGAATCATACAGAGTATAGAGCAGGGCTCCGGGGTCTTATATGGCATGTATTGAGAAAGATGGCTTTGACAGCACACGGATCTGGGTCTAGAGCTCTGGTCAGTATTACATGTCTATTAAAGTCAATGTCAAGATGTTAACGTTTTCACATCAGTTACTATTTTGTGTAACTGCTATACATGGCAATACTAAACCACCACATGTCTGTGAAGGAGTGGGGAGTGATTCAATGGTGGATTCCCTTTAAATGCTAGGCGACGAGAGAAGTGGAAACTAGGAATGTGTGAAAAGGCTTTACCCTGAGGTAGAAAACCTAGGTAGCTTCAGACGACACTGTACCCCACTACAGGTAGTACACCTCTGGTGACTCTTTGATTCACTTACCCTGTATATCTACATATGAATACCAATGGGATGGCCACCAAACACTCGGCAATCATTTACCCAAGACTTTCTATATAAATATGCAGGTCTGTCACTGCCCCCTGCCCCGGGGATGCCCCTCCTGCTGCTAGCATCCCTATATAATGTACACCTCCGCCTTCAGCAGCCCCCGTGCACGTACAATAAATCACATTGGCAAATACCGTGTGTGCTTTTTGTACTAAGACATTGAATCCCAGTGGTGGAGGTCATTGTCTCGGCCCCATCTTTCAGCCGGAAGAATGGGTGCGGAGACAGGACACCCCTCCCCTACCCCACTGTTCCACCCCCTGTGAAACCCGACCCAGTACGGCAGAATTACCCACCCCCATACTTGTGTTTTTGCTGGGTGCGAGTGTACCCCTGACCCCCCACCCCAGTGGTGTCCACCCCCACACAGCTCTGTATGAGGGCATGGCATACTTGTGGTTGGAACACGCATACCAGGCATTACGCCAGACCTGTACAGTTCAATATGGCCCACCTCTAGTCTATAATAGGTAGAGCTGAATCAACTCTAATCCATACTACTGTACACTACTGGTACATGTCCATATGTTTGGTGTGTGTACACCATATATTCGAGTATATGAGGCCAGGCTAGCTGGGTTACGGGTATACGGGTTAAAACATCTCATGTGCAGTCATACTTTGTGCCTGCACACACAATATCATTATGCTGACATTTGGGTGGCTCAGTCCCACTAATCTCACCCCTAACCCCCGCCGCACCCCTCCTCTATTCACTCCCAGGAATGAGATGCCCGGTCTGCGTGGTCAGAGCATCATAGATGGTAGAGTTGTTATTATTGCTCCAACAGAGAAGGAAAGATTGCCTTATTGCTAGTGACTTGTGAATGCTTAAACTTACAGATGATGATCATAAGCAATTAACAAGGCTGTAACCATTCATTGTTCAATGTAAACCCCACAGATTAGTGAGAAATATGGATTTTGTAATTTCATGGTGATGCCCGTAACACACTGCCACTGATGCCCGTAACACATTATCAGTGCGTGAAAGTGATGCTCCGTACCACAGTTCTTTTGGTGTATATACATGTATGTAAGTGTTACTGAAATTGGTCCAAAAATCAGATTTCTGTGTTTTTTGCCTCCATACTATTCCTATTGATTTGTATACAATAATTATGTTAGATAAGGGAAATGCAAATAGATTCCTTTATACAATCACTTTAAAATACTAAACTAAGGTAGCCTCATATAATTTCTAGGTAGCTAGTAGTATAGTGCAGATAATTGTATGCCTGAAATTGATTATTTCAGAACTCACTATACACCTGCTCAAAATGGCCGTTCTGATATAACCGCAAGTTGCAGGGGCGCTTATACACAACAGTATGGTATGAGAAGTTGTGGTCACTTATTCATACATCTTGTTTGTCATAATCAGTAGATCGTAAGGGCTCGGACTGTCTTTGGGGAACTTTTTTTTTTTTTGGGGGGGAACCAAGCCCCCCGACTTCCACAAGAATGTTATGAATGTCATGGAAAATTGAGATTCTTGTCATGGAGGTGAGTCTCAAAGATATGCAGAGAAAAATCAACATGGGCTGCAAGTGCATCATAAATATTGATGAGAAGACAATTACATTCAAGAGAAGGGCTGTTCCAAATCATAACCATGAGCCAGACTCATCTGTTCATGCTCCTGTGGACAGGGCATCATAGAAATGTGTTACGGGCATCACAACAAATACTTTGATATGTGGCAAGGGCATCACTGATCAATTCTAGGATGCCCAATACAGTAAATTTAGCCTCCTATTGCAGTGCAAATACTATCCAGATTGTTTGTATTGATATTTAAGCCATACCTACTGAGTTGTACGACCTGCCACCCCCCATAACACCCTTAAAACTAGCAAAAACAATCCTCCATTCAACCTACTATCCGCCATCTTTGATGCTCTGACCACGCAGACCGGGCATCTCATTCCTGGGAGTGTCTATTGGCATGGTTCTCTTATGGCCGATCATGAAAAGTGCAAGGTCATTTCCCGTTAAGGGTGCGGCGGAAATTCACCATAGTACAGTATACATCACGCAATGGGTCAAACATGTACAGTGTATCATGTTCTGTGGGAATTACATTGGATAACTGTGTCCAGGCTATATGTATATACCACTATATACACTGTATATATATATTTTTTAAAACACCACAAAACTATGAGGTACCTGAACGGTCTGCTCAAACCGCCCCTGTGCTTATACATTTCAAGTCCTTGTTACCCCCTGTGCTTATACAGCGACCTGCGCTTATGTGAGTCCCATTAAAGAGACATTTTGGGTTTCAGAGGGGTCCTAGACCAGCACTTAAACGAGACCTCCGCTCATTTGATATCTATACGCTTAAACGGGCCATGATCTTTCAGATACACTGGAAGCATCTCAGCGAGTGAGTGTACTTCTGTTACATGGGCATGGACATGGACATTTTGACAGTTGAATTCACTTCATCCCATTGGACCTACAGATACAATACTTTGGCAGCACGGTCCAAGTATGAGTGTCTATGCATTGTCCTTGGTGCCAAGGGGTATGGGGACGGACACATTCCTCCTTCCACGTGTGTGGGTTGCAGCCAAGGGCCGTGTGCTGCTGCAACCTCCTCCTGTGTCCCCCACCCTACACCTGGAGCAGGGTAGTAATGGGTGCGTGGTAGCATGGGTTATATGGTTATCCTGTATGCTATACAGGTGAGGTAATCAGGGTGTGTTACCTGTTACACGGCCAGTGCCACATACCAGGTGGCTGCTGCAGGGTTGGGAGCGGACAGGGAGATGGCACACATGTCAGCTACATGCCAAGCACATTACATCAAGTATAGCGGTAATGGGACAGGTGAAAGCACTCAATGGCGGAGCATGTCCGACAACAATAAAAAAGAATGAAAGGGAAATAAAAAACTCGCTTAGCTATGGAATGTACATGGCATCCAGACTAGGACTGCTCTGGAAATGGAATGCTGGGTAGGCCTATTCATAGTAGCGCTTTCTTCCTTTGAAATCAGGTTTTCCAACACACGGGCATCATTGGCATGCCAGATGCGCCAGCGTATATTTATCTGCGACATTTTCTATCACACACTCATTAACAGGTCGATGAAAGGTCTAATGTGGTCCATCAAATGTGCTTTAGATTTGAAATTATATCTAATAATAATTTATGTCACAAAGAAGACGTCATTTGTGAACGTGCCCATACATGCATGTAGTCAAATGAATGCGACTTATCATAACTCTTACTGCATCGCAGGCTTTTCGGAGATATCTCCCCTATATCGATTCAAGACCTCTCATTCAAAAACATCGTATCTATTTATGTCACATGACACATGCTAGAAAGGAGGCATGGTTCCCGTTCTATCCATGAATGATTATTCCCTCCAATTACCAACCACCACACTGTATCATCCCCTATTAGTATGTGTCACCACAATTACAGATCACAACCTTAGTAATGCTATAATAGTTGGGTGCGGGCTAAACATTTAACCTTTTTTTCAAACCACTAATTACACTTGTTTCCTTGTTTCTGAAATCACCTCCACCAACGTGCAGCAACACACGGAGGTTCTAGATAACAGGGCCTACACTACAAACTTCCCGGCAGCTCCTACATCGTCATCCTCTCCCGTCCCCAGGCCTCCCCCTGTGTGGTGCAGGAGGTTCAGGAGTCAGCAGTAAATCAGATGACACTGGAGGAGCACGTGGCCCGCTCTGTGTTACCATAGCACCTCTCATCTGTCACTGATACAGAAACCAAGCACCGCCATGCATGTACCAGGTTAGCCTGCAGATAACAGCACCAGTACGGCTACCCCCCCCCCCCCCCCCCCTCTAGGCAGTTGTCATGTCACACCACAGAACACATCTACTCCTGGTCCCGGTGTAGATATAATTCCTTATAGACATGTGCACCACATACATTTACGAGCTGGCACACAGGTATGTGGTGTATAATGAGAGGCATTGGAGTGCATACCCCGCATGAGCTAGGGGTGGCTTTAGTATAACATGGCCAATTTTAGGGCTTATAACCTGCTAGGATTGCCATGCAAATTGAAGTGGTGTGGGCAGTGGCACGCAGGTAGGTTGGCAGTTGGTGTGTGGATGTGACGGGTCAGCTGTTGGCACATGTGTTTGTAGAAGGAGGACCAGGGGCAGCTTTAATACCTTAAAGCACGCTCAGGGCTAAGGTCAACGTGGGAGGCTTCCAGGTACCAAGTCTCAGCCCCTCCCACCACGGCCTCCACCGGCCACAAAGACAGCCATGACCACTGAGGGGGGGGGGGGGGGGGGGGCACATGTACTCTGTGATGGTGTAAGATATGCACACTCACAGGGACTCTCCATGCACACTCACGCACACCATGGACCCTTTAATACAACTCTGTGTGTTCTGATACCTTCTACCACAGCTTTAAATTAATACAGCAGTCTGCAATTATGATTGATTCCCCGTCCAAATTATGAACATGTGCACCCCCTGCCCTTTTCCATTGTGTTATAATTGCCTTCATATCATTCTCAGATGTATCGGGCAGCCACCATAGAAAGTGGACCCTTTGGTGAATAACATTTCCATATCACGAGAAACAAAAGACACTTTTTGCTTGACCTTTCAGGAAGTAAGACAGCCCTACTGAATACATGTAGGATAAAGGGGACAGAAAAACTGAATATGCTGCTACATTATGCAGGCTGCCTTGGCTGACATATCTGGCCTCACCAGCTGTGACGCTAAGAGTCAGTTCTGACCTCACCTGAGACTCATAAAATGTCACAGCACTAGTATGGTGAAGGGGGCCTACAGGGATGAGGACACTATTAGAGGGGATTGTCCTCTACTTTGTATAAACTATTTACATACCAACAAAAATGATTTACTGTATTCCAAATTATATTCCCCAGGACAAATGCTTGGACATATGTCTGTAAAATGTACATACATGTCTACACTATATGGGAATTTTCTCTAAGACTAAGTTACACAATCACGACCAATCTCTTGTCCCAGCGGAGATAAAAAACAACTCCTGCTATTTGCATACTTAGACTTCTAGACTGTCAGTAACACACTTTTTGTACATTGTGTTACTCTTTTTCCTTGTTTTGTAAAAAGTCACCACTCACCGACTTTCCATGTGCGCTTGCCGCCTTGCAGCTTCTTGTTGCAGCAAGTCCTCTGCAGCTTGAAGCCAAAGATGAGGATCACCAAACACGACATGGTGACAGCAGCTAGCGTATCCACAGGTAGCAACGTGTCTCCGGCTACAGTAGCATGCTGCCAGGCTGCAGGTGCTGCTGTAGGTGTGTGCTGTCTCCTGGGTGAGGGGGGGGGGGAGCTGATTGCGGCTAGCACCTACCTGTGTACAGGTACAGCCTCCCGCACCCGGTACAAGCTGTATCACGGCACCCACTTAGATAGTCATGTGTTTCCTATGGGAACTGCCAGTGTATGCTTTCTGTGTGGATATTATCCAGTCACACAGCACCATAGGTGACCATTATAACCGTCATACATGAGGTATGATGTGGACACAGTGGTGTGTGTCGGGGTGTGTGTGCACGGGGTGCTGCTGGATCCTGGTGTAGCTGTACACGTATGTACAGGTATGGCAGCAGCGTGCGGCGGGATGACAGGTGGGTGTGGAGGTATCCCGTACACCTGTACACCTGTATACCGCCCACCTGGCCGCCTCTACTTCACGTGTAATCAGCAGGTGTGTGACGAGTGCTGAGGAGGCCAGTGGATCTCTGATGGGGCAGGGCGGGGATCTGATTGTACACGTTAATCCTCTGTTGTGATCCCTCTCCAGCACTATAGATTAAAGGTACATCATAGGTGTATCCCCTGCTAATCTACAATTATAAACATGGCCAGTAAACATGAGTGTTACATGAAGGTACCAGCTACCTGCAGTGCCGCAGCAGGAGCCTGTGGTATGGGAGGCTGTGTACATGCAGGGTCCCTCATGTGGTGTGTGTACTAGGACGTAGTGGTGGCTGAGGACGCCCCGACCTCCTCCTGTACCTCAGCCTCCAGTGGGGCGTGACCACCACACACAACACTCCTCTCTGTGAGGGATCCAACCTGATGTCTATCTCTGTAATCCGTCAGTGACTTGTTAATCCACGCCCCTTGTGGTGCTTGGTGGGGTGCGGCGGCCTGCCTGGTGGGGGGGGGGGGGGGTTACAGCTGTCCGGCTGGATCCTCACTCAGCCTGCTGCAGGAG
This sequence comes from Harmothoe impar, assembly GCA_947462335.1. NCBI lineage: Eukaryota > Metazoa > Annelida > Polychaeta > Phyllodocida > Polynoidae > Harmothoe > Harmothoe impar. Next base: position 61,474,610 of record OX381710.1, on the reverse strand, counting down.
ACGCGTGTACTGGATCCGGGCTATAAGTCGTGGTGTAGAAGTGTATTGTCAGATGGCTATCTGGTGTTGACACTACAGAGGGTGGCTGGGTTGTGGCGGCAGCAGCTGACTGCCTGTGGCCGGGTGTGTAGCCTGGAGTGGCAGCCCCACGTGTGGTAGGTCCGGCGTGCAGGCTGGCTGGGAGGGGAGTGCGGCCTGCGCCGTGTGCCGCTCTCCGCGCACTCCTCCTACAGGGGGCAGCACGTCCCACGACAACACGTAACTCAGTAGACCCTATCGGTACTAAGGCCTAGTCACGGGGCGAGATTGGCCTTAGCATCATACAGATTATGTTAATGAGATAATGGAGCGAAAGCGGATCCATTTCTGATTGGTTGACTACATAGACTGGTTAGAGCAGGGCCAGCTAATACACATCCCCTAATTACCACCAATTAAGAGATTATTGGACTGCCTTGGGTCTTGTGTATTCCGAAATACACATCCAACTTCAAAGGCATCTCACAATCTGACAGTTGAATACACATGGCTATTTGTGTATTCCACCCTTATGATGTCAAGGTCGGAATTATATGATACCTACGCTATATCTGCAAGTAGCGTGGGTGTCCAAGTTAGGCAACACGGGGCGGGACCCGCTCCTCCAGGCCACTCTCCTATCTCTACAACATTAAGGGCCGTAATCTGGCCGCTCTGTATGGGGGTATATATGTCACGCGCAATATCGGAATTTGCGCAATATCGGAACTCCTACATGATTATAAAATCTATTATAAAATATATCATTGTAACCCTCAAACAGAGAAGTAGGGCAAGAAATATACCTGCAAGCACATTATTTTGTATCATTTGGGGCCGAGTCAGCAAAAGCCCCAATGTTTTATCACAGCAGAGGCATTTCTGCCACACCTTATTCACAGCCACATACAGGTGTGACATGCATGTAGGTTCTCCCTAACGGTTTCCACAGCTCCAATATGCAGTACATCATCACCAAACATCAGTGAAATATATATTTATATTCTATATCTTTAGGTATAATAAAAACAGGTAGAAATTCTGAAACTGTGCAATCTAACTATCGTGCAATTCCGGAATTGCCCTGCGCAGTTCCGGAATTGTACAGGGGCAGTTCCGGAATTGTACAGATTCTGATTCTGCGCCTGACATAAACACTATAAACACTACAACCACGTGCTGTCAGTGTACCTGCAGTGCGGGCCGACACCTGGAGCAGGAGGTGGTGCTGGTAGGACGGGGGAAGCTGCAGCAGGCAGGCACAGCAGACACTCTGTCACAGGAGCAGGAGACGACTCAGGCAGTCACTCAGACAGTGGGACATGCCGCACACCTTGTACCCGGCTCCTGTCACTCTACTGGGAGGACGTGGGGTGCAGGGTGATGGGGGGTGGGAGGGGTGATGTGAGGGGTGATGGGAGGTAGGAGGTGGGAGGGGTGATGGGAGGTGGGAGGAATGATGGGAGGTGGGAGGAATGATGGGAGGTGGGAGGGGTCATGGATGGTGGGAGGTGGGAGGTGGGAGGGGTGATGTGAGGTGGGAGGGGTGATGTGAGGGGTGATGGGAGGTGGGAGGGGTGATGTGAGGGGTGATGGGAGGTAGGAGGTGGGAGGGGTGATGGGAGGTGGGAGGAATGATGGGAGGTGGGAGGAATGATGGGAGGTGGGAGGGGTCATGGATGGTGGGAGGAATGATGGGAGGTGGGAGGTGGGAGGTGGGAGGTGGGAGGAATGATGGGAGGTGGGAGGGGTGATGGGAGGTGGGAGGTGGGAGGGGTGATGGGAGGTGGGAGGTGGGAGGGGTGATGGGAGGTGGGAGGTGGGAGGGGTGATGGGAGGTGGGAGGTGGGAGGGGTGATGGGAGGTGGGAGGAATGATGGGAGGTGGGAGGTGGGAGGGGTCATGGATGGTGGGAGGTAGGAGGTGGGAGGGGTGACAGGAGGTGGGAGGGGTGATGGGAGGTAGGAGGGGTGACAGGAGGCGGGAGGGGTGATGGGAGGTGGGAGGTGGGAGGGGTGATGGGAGGTGGGAGGTGGGAGGGGTGGCGGAGGTGGGAGGGGTGATGGGAGGTGGGAGGGGTGACAGGAGGCGGGAGGGGTGATGGGAGGTGGGAGGTGGGAGGGGTGGTGGGAGGTGGGAGGTGGATGGTGGGAGGGGTGAGGGATGATGGGAGGTGGGAGGTGGGAGGGGTCATGGATGGTGGGAGGTAGGAGGTGGGAGGGGTGACAGGAGGCGGGAGGGGTGATGGGAGGTAGGAGGGGTGACAGGAGGCGGGAGGGGTGATGGGAGGTGGGAGGGGTGATGGGAGGTGGGAGGGGTGACAGGAGGCGGGAGGGGTGTTGGGAGGTGGGAGGTGGGAGGGGTGGCGGGAGGTGGGAGGGGTGATGGGAGGTGGATGGTGGGAGGGGTGATGGGAGGTGGGAGGAATGATGGGAGGTGGGAGGAATGATGGGAGGTGGGAGGGGTCATGGATGGTGGGAGGAATGATGGGAGGTGGGAGGTGGGAGGTGGGAGGTGGGAGGAATGATGGGAGGTGGGAGGGGTGATGGGAGGTGGGAGGTGGGAGGGGTGATGGGAGGTGGGAGGTGGGAGGGGTGATGGGAGGTGGGAGGTGGGAGGGGTGATGGGAGGTGGGAGGTGGGAGGGGTGATGGGAGGTGGGAGGAATGATGGGAGGTGGGAGGTGGGAGGGGTCATGGATGGTGGGAGGTAGGAGGTGGGAGGGGTGACAGGAGGTGGGAGGGGTGATGGGAGGTAGGAGGGGTGACAGGAGGCGGGAGGGGTGATGGGAGGTGGGAGGTGGGAGGGGTGATGGGAGGTGGGAGGTGGGAGGGGTGGCGGAGGTGGGAGGGGTGATGGGAGGTGGGAGGGGTGACAGGAGGCGGGAGGGGTGATGGGAGGTGGGAGGTGGGAGGGGTGGTGGGAGGTGGGAGGTGGATGGTGGGAGGGGTGAGGGATGATGGGAGGTGGGAGGTGGGAGGGGTCATGGATGGTGGGAGGTAGGAGGTGGGAGGGGTGACAGGAGGCGGGAGGGGTGATGGGAGGTAGGAGGGGTGACAGGAGGCGGGAGGGGTGATGGGAGGTGGGAGGGGTGATGGGAGGTGGGAGGGGTGACAGGAGGCGGGAGGGGTGTTGGGAGGTGGGAGGTGGGAGGGGTGGCGGGAGGTGGGAGGGGTGATGGGAGGTGGATGGTGGGAGGGGTGGCAGGAGGTCGGAGGTGGATGGTGGGAGGGGTGAGGGATGATGGGAGGTAGGAGGGGGGAGGGGAGGTGGGAGGGGTGATGGGAGGTGGATGGTGGGAGGGGTGGCAGGAGGTGGGAGGTGGATGGTGGGAGGGGTGAGGGATGATGGGAGGTAGGAGGGGTGACAGGAGGTGGGAGGTGGGAGGGGTGATGGGAGGTGGGAGGGGTGATGGGAGGTGGGAGGTGGTAGGGGTGATGGGAGGTGGGAGGTGGGAGGGGTGACGGGAGGTGGGAGGTGGGAGGGGTGATGGGAGGCGGGAGGTGGGAGGGGTGACGGGAGGTGGGAGGTGGGAGGGGTGATGGGAGGCGGGAGGTGGGAGGGGTGAGGGGTGATGGGAGGGGTGATGGGAGGGGTGATGGGAGGTGGGTGATGGGAGGTGGGAGATGGGAGGGGTGATAGGAGGTGGGAGGCGGGAGGCGGGAGGTGGGAGGGGTGATGGGAGAGGTGATGGAGAAGGAGCCGAGAAGGAGGGTGTGTAATGGGTAAGGTATGGCGGCCCCGTGGTGTGTGCGTGCATGTCCTAATCCATCCCCCCCCCACCCCCGAGTGGGCGTTAGGTGAGAGATGACATGTTATTTCCAAGCAGCTTTCTAGAGGCTTAGTATTTTCATTCTCATACAGTGCATACATGGTACAAAACCCTTTGAACTAAGAATATACTGCTGATATTATTGGACAAGACGCATGGAACAAATGTTCATGTAGTTAGTCAGTGGCCACTGTGGGCTAGGAACAGGACTACCGGCAGGCCCGTATCCAGACCTCCAGATGGGGGGGTGACCTGGCTCCAAAACTGGACCTTTTACCATCGCGGAAAATTTGAAATAACTAGACTTCCAATGGTGCATTGTGATGCATTTTGGCATCTAATATTCCACAGATAAGGTGTGTAATTTTCACCTTCCATACTGATTGACCAGGGGTGGATCAGGGAATTTCTACAGGGGGGGGGGGCAATACCTGGCAGCTAGGGGGGGTTGGGGGCATTCCCCCCCGCATAGAAAATTTTGAAATTTAGAGATCAAATGATGCATTCTAGTGCATTTAAGAGCTGTAGATTGAGAGTTTGATGTGTTCTCATTTATACAATATTGCCCATTAATTTCCTTGAACATCCTTGTGCCTCTACATGGGTAAAAATCGACACGGGCGACACAGCGACACGGCCCTTTTAGGCCCTTTTAAAAATCGACGGACACAGGAAAATCGGGGATAAAAATCGACCCACAGGGGTTTTTCCCTAAGTTCTTATATACCTAAAAATCGACACAATGCCACTGCCCCCCCTGCTAAAATTCGACACGGCGACATGGTCAAAATTGTGAGTACCCATGTAGAGGCACATCCTTCCCCTACATATGGGCCTCTCAAATACTCCTTCTCAGGATAGTCCTACACCTCTCCCTCCATATGCCTCCATGTCTCTGACCATCCCTCTGGGAGGCTATTTCCCTTCCCATTGCCTTTAGGTCACCCCAGAGGTCCCACCAATGTCCCACACCATTGCCAGTCCTCAGTCCCTAGAAGTTCCCTATCTAGGTCACCCCAAAGGTCCCCCCCCCAAGGTCCAACACCATCTGTGGTCCTCACTCCCTAGAAGTTTAATCTAGGTCAACCCCAGGGTCCCCACCTAGGTCACCTCCAAAGGTCCCCCCCTAGGTCCACCACCATCTATGGTCCTTGTTCCCTAGAATTTCCTGACCTAGGTCACCCCCCAAGGTCCCACACCATGAACAGTCCTTGCTCCCTAGATGTTTCATCTAGGTCACCCCAAAAGGTCTCCACCTAGGTCAACTCCAAAGATCCCCCCCAAGGTCCAACACCATCTATGGTCTTCGTTCCCTAGAATTTCCTGACCTAGGTCACCCCCAAAGGTCCTACCAAGGTTCCACAATACCCAAGGACCTCGCTCCCTAGAATTTCCCCACCTAAGTCACCCCCAAAGGTCACCCCCAAGGTCCCACACCATCCATGGACCTCCCTCCCTAGAAGTTTCCTACTTAGGTCACCCCCCAAGGTCCCACAGCATTGCCAGTCCTCACTCCCTAGAAGTTTCCATCCCTCCTAGGTCACCCCCAAAGGTCACCCCCAAGGTCCCACACCATCCATGGACCTCCCTCCCTAGAAGTTTCCCACCTAGGTCACCCCCAAAGGTCCCACACCATCGACAGTCCTTGCTCCCTAGAAGTTCCTTAAGATCCAATAGGATGAAATATCTATTATAGCATTTAGTGAATTGTATTTGCAGGTATTCAAAAATTCAATTTTAACGTTTGACTCTGTAAAATCCTTAATAATTGTCCGATTTACAAGCCGCGAAAACCTCTAGAAAGCTAGTGTCTAGGGGTCCAAAATGTGGCTACGGGCCTGACCGGGTGTTGATCATTGGTGTATCACAGTCTGTGCCAGTTATCATTCTGAGATGAATGCTTTAGTGTAGGGTGGGTATGTGCCTATACAGGTCTGTATGCCCTAATACACATACAATTGTTATTTGTTGAATTACAACAAAATCAAGGTGAAAGTTGATGATTTTGGAAATCGTTGATCATTTCTGATGTAACAAAATCTGACGATGATAGTTTCCAACGGTAGAGATAATTCTACATTATACATATAGGGACCGCGGTTCCAATGCCTCCGTGCAGGATTAGAGGCCGGCGACCAGCATACGGTATATCTAGTGACTAATTTATATTAGAAGTTGTACATAGTTGTACCGTTCTGTCCCCAGCGTGCCCCCCTGGTGCTGCACGTAGGGCGACGTCTGGGATGTGTACAGCTGTGTACTGCATGTACATGCGGTATGCACTAATCCCACCTTTACAATAAACCCACCTTCTCTACGCCATGCCGACAGACAGCAGGAAGTAGGCGGCAAGTCAGGGTGATAATCGGTGAAAGGAGATTAACCAGTAATCCACTTCACATAGGATTAAATGGAGCTTGGGTGGATCTAATCTGCTGGCACCACGACATGCCCTCAGGACAGCCTTAACACCACTCACCGAGCATCTGCTGTGAGAGTGGAGCCTGTAGTTTGGTGTGGGGTATGGGAGGCTGGATACTTGTGGTAAGGAGGTGTCAGTCTTTATTATCAACAAGGTGAAGGAGTCTCTACAACTACAACACCACCCACCCCCAGGGCACCCCATCACTGCCACCACGCCAGTCTTACACTGCCTCATCTACTCATTCTGCACTACATCACTCATATTATGTCAAAGTTCATTTAGCGACAGATATGTGCAGTTTGAGGCAGGAACTGCCTAGAAACAAACACAATATGATGTCATAATCAGTAAACCTTGTATAGCATTCAGCATAATCCACGTGTATGAAGACAACCTCATGTATTGTAAGGGGGTGGTCACTAACTCGACAAGAGCAGGGCCTAGGGGTCGCATCTCAGAAGTCGCACCATGTTAGAACTCGCCGATCACTCTCCTAGTAGATCTGTTATATGTGTCCTTTCTAGCTCTGGCTAGTGGAGGTAGTGGAAGGAGGCATCACACTTTGTAGTTCTGTCACTTCTAATGTGCTGTTATCTAGATGTTGAACTTCTGGCGACAACTTCTGACATGCGTCAGGAGCGTTGACCCCTCGTGAAGAAGTCCATATGATGTATCAGACCCCCCCCCCCCCCCCATCTTTTTGGTTGTGTAAAATAATAATGACTTTTCCCCGGGCTTTTCCCCAATAACACCCTGCCCATACGTACTGCGCATACCGTGTCCTTGCACACTACCGCCCCCTGGACGCCACCCATGCCCGAAATGACGTGGCGCCCTCTGGTATGTCAATGAGGACCTAGCCAGGGGCCCCAAAACCGTGGACTCGGTTACAGCAAAGACAAAATACATGTAGTGGTACCGGTACTATGTACTGGCACTCGTGTAAAACGGTGTTAGTCCAATCAATGAAAATCATAATTAGTTTAATAAACTGTTATGAGTTTACATAACTTTTTTTTGTTTTTGTTTACATAACCAAAAAAAAAAAAAATTCAAACTAAGATATTGCTAAAATACAATGGCAATATATCATACAGGATTGGTTACTTCTGTCCTTTTAGTACCAGCAGTAATTCTCTATGCATGAGAGCAGATCTCAGATAGCTGAAATTAAAACATGACAACAAGTCTTGAATAAGCAACCTCAAATCGACTAGTTCTCCACACGGACTGAATGCAACTTCACTTCAATGTTTCCACTGAACTCTCAGACACGACTCTCATATTTCAAAGGATGATCATTCTCATCATTGACAAACAGCTGTTAGTTACTAGCCAGGAATACCACCTGCCATAACCCGGCCATAACCATCTTGGTGGGGGGGGGGGGGGGGGGTGCAGTAAGGACTTACCTATGGGTTTGGTGCGGCCGGCCCCTGAGCTGCTCTTGTAGGTTATCCGGAGCAGTTCGCACTGCCCCGTCACCTTCCGCAGCGTCCATTTCCACATGGGCCACAGCCACGACACGTACACGTAGGTCCACACGTTATACAACATGCTGCAGGACGGGCTGGACTCCCTCAGTCTGAAACCAAGCACACAACTACTCACTGTACACTCATCATGGTGTGTGTCCTGACATACCTAGTCAGTGCAGAACTTGTCTTGTTGACAACTGGCAACTGAGAGAATCTGGTCTGGTAACATAACTATTATAATCTGGTGATCAATTCTCACTCAACTCGAGGTCATATACATTCTACATGTACTTCTAATACATAAAAATCTAATGTAGTGTACGATGTACCTAGATTAAACTACTAACATTTCAGTATTCCGCGCAAAATGTAATATTACTCTCTAGTACATTACTGCGCAATTCTAAGATCTCATACTTTTTATGAATATAACACGATGTCAAAACGGTGATTGTGTGAATAATATGGTGTTCAAGAACGGAGCAGTAAACAGTAAATGACACCAGTATGTATAAAGTAAGGTGAGTGACTTCCTACTGTACAACACAGTTTGGAGGCATGTGTAATTATTAAGGTGTTGAGTTCAAGGATGTATTAATCTGATAAAGTAATGAAATAAAAGAAACACATCATATGCGCCCATTTATCTGGTGAGGGACAAAGTGTATTGCAAATGTAGGTGCAGATTGAGAGCTACTTATATCCCTATTTAGACTGCAACCCACGAGAAGGAAAGGTGTAAGATTAATTGGTACCAACGCATAGTTTTAATCAATCATCACTCAAAACACTATGTAACTTAAGTATTTGTGAGTACAGATCCTTTCTTAATGTTTATGTTTTTTAAAGTGTTTTATTCGGGTAAAGGATAACATATACAAAAGTAAATGCATCACCTAGCATGTGCGCGTTGTATTACCTAGCCCCATTTAAGTAAAATGGTGGAAACAACATGACACACACTTGTATCAGAGAATGTATAAATGGAAAGTACAGAGAGAAATACAGGACAAATTACTGAACAATCAACCTCTTGAAACAAGACCTCAATATATGCTCGTCTAATCGCGGATGTTGCATGGGTTATTTGCAAAAGAATGGTACAAATGGATCTCAACGTTGAATTGTTTTCAAGTTTCAGATCTACATATCAACATAGGCACGGTAGGACTCTGAGGAGGAAGAGTTGATCAAACAGCACAAGGGAGTATTAACACGCTGTGTGGGGTATGTGAGTAGTGTGCTACATCTACGAGGTACTACAGCAATAGGTTCCTACCATGCTGCTACACCAAGCTGTAGTTACATAAAGACGCACACGGGGGCGCGGCTGTCTGCCCTATTCTCTGATGTTTGACACTAGAGGGCGACACTCTTATCGATGCGTATCATTCCTCTCTCCAGCGCACTCTGATTTGGTATAAATGACAGTAGGTTTGTACCACGGTACTCAAACTGTGGTAATAAATGACAGCAGGTGGGTACGGCAAAAACAATGAATAAAAGGTGGCTAGTCTTTGTAGATGTCACAAACCTGTAGATGTGGCACAAGATGAATCTATAGAAACATACAATGTACCTGTTGGTCTATGGTCTGGGTTGTGGGTGAATGTTTGTGCATTGTTCAGAAAGATTATTATATATATATATATATTTTTTTTTTTTGAGGAGTTTTAATCATTTGACAATATTTTACATTTGATGTCTTCGTTCATCCTTTGCGGGCATGTACAACATGTATACTGAATTCACTTCATATGAGATCAAGGCAAATGTATAACAATAAAAGGATGACATACCGTATGAATCATATAAAACAGTCAATAAACATAATATATATATCAAAAATGCCTATATAAGATGGGTTATACGAGGGTATTTATTATTACTAAAGAACAGTACTGAAGCCCCAATGACCATACCATAGGTGCGGGTTTTACATAATTGCAAGGTTGGGGGTGCGGGTCATACATGACATGTGGGTTATACAGGAGGATTCACTGTAATTTACACACAGTACATGTACATATCTTTGCGCGTTTCACGCACATGCTTAAGTGTAAGCAAAAAAGTCACCATGATACAAATGTGATTAACGAAATTATGTATAGCGCTATACAAATTCATCTATACGAGTTTAGATCCTCCTGAAGGTTACCTCTGTAATATATGTTACATCTACTGAAGACAAAACAATGCCTTTCACTACAAGCATTAAAGCTGCGTTCTGACCATGGGTCTGCATGAAGCTTTTCTAGTGCTACCGGTATTCTAATAATAAAAAAACGAGCGGCATGTTAGTGGTGAGAGTCAAGCTTTAATTGATTACCTTTGAGACTGTGATACGTACAGTAACGAATCTTCTTTTATTTAAAGCTGTATCATCCTTACTAATTGTCTAATTTACAAGCCATGAAAACCAGATAACAAGGTTAAGTACAGCGTAGCGGTAAAGGTTTTGGGGTGAACACTGCCAACTCATGTTAGAATCCCCTAGGTATAACTAGAAACTCCTGGATGCCGCTAAGCACCCTTAGGTACAGCTCGGTACCCCTAGGTAAAGCTGCGAATTTGCTGCAAATTACACTCGTGCGAGTACATACGGAGAGAACGTTCTATCAGTGGATCAGCCGCTGCGAGTCCCTGCGACAACGTCGCCGCGAGGGACAAGCGGCCTGTGACTGAACTTGCAGAAATCAAAAAGTTTTGATATTTGTGAGTGTCCTCGTAAGCAGTTGTCATACGACAACATTCACAGGAAACTCGTGGCAGTGGATCACCAGCTTAACTCTAGAAACCCGAAGGTACCGATAAGTACCCCTGGAAACCACTAGCTACCGCTACAGCTAGCAACCCCTAGGTACAGCTCGGTACCAAAACCTAAGTAACACTAGAAACTACTCAGTACCCTTAGTTATGCCATGAATCAGTCAGATAAAACTCATATGAATAGCAAGACATGTCCTATATGGGGTATCTAAATAGGTAAGTCCTCACCAAAAAGATACAGGTTTAAAATGTATGACCGGCTGATGTATATGACCAGGTGACGTATGTGACCGGAAGGACACAGAATAGCAGATACCAGGTACATGGTGAAGGGTATCTAATACATAAATGCGATAATTTTCTTTCATCACGTCACAAGAACTAATAAAGCTTAACTTGTTGTAAACACATTGTTTTTAGGAAAAAAAAAGTACAATTCTCTGTCGCCATTTCACATATATCTGACTGGTAGGTGACGAATTTGACCAGGGCACACTCGACGCAAAATCTCACCGCCCACCTCCCCCCCCCCTAGTTGTTAAAATTTTGTTTTGACCTCTCTCGTAGGAGGGGGGGCATAAAGAAATCTCTGACCCCTCCTAAACACTCCCTTATCCCGCCACAATTTAATTACTGTACATACAGCATCAAATTTACATGACTGATTTGTCCCGCTAACGGAGTGTTCATTTATTAGTTACAGGGGACCCCTCCTGAGGGGGCGGCGTAAAAATGTCATCCGCTTCTAAGCAAAAAAGCTATCGCGTGACTATACCGTCAACTGGGGTTACTTGAGACACCTGGGGTAACTTGAGACAGTTAGGAATACAATTTTCTGAGAGTAATTGGTAATATCTCCAGCATGTAAATAGCTTATAAAATGTACACTATTATGTTGGAAATTACATAAAGTCATGATAAAATTATGTAAACAGTTAATCATACCACTGGTAGTTAAGCTGTATGTAAAGCAAATGAATTTTTAGCAATTCAAATTTTAGATTTTTTTAGATTTTCAACCAAAGTGCTGTGTCAAAGTCAGTTAGTTTTGCATTTCTGTCATCTCAAACCAATCCTAGCTGATAGAAAAGAGTCTTCTATCTTGATTTTCTTAATTATCATGCTTATTACTGCAATTTTAGGCAGGAAATAAACAATATTTGAAAAAATGACATAATTTCTGGGGTAACTTGAGACGCTTCATAATTTAAGTTATAAAGGTGTTAAATGGTGTTAATTGGTGTGGTAATATAAACAGAATATTCCCCCTATGCAATAATACAATACCATGAAGTTTGTAACACTCACTATAATTATTAATGGTAAAAAATACAAAAAGGTGTTTGTCTCAAGTTACCCCAGTGGTATTTTGAATGAAATGTTAAAATACAGCTCCCCCCAGATAGATTTCTGGCATATCAAAATAGGAGAAAATTTGATGATCATAAAATGATATAATTTCTAAACCACATTCTATTGTGATAGGTTTTTGTCTCATATTTGTTCATGTAAATGATATTTTTACAAAAAATGTCAGATTTAGGTAATTTAAAACAAATTAAAACAAAGTGTCTCATGTTACCCCGGGCTGTCTCAAGTTGCCCCATTTGGGGGTAACTTGAGACAGCGAAAGATGAGCCTGTATATCTCAGAGAACTATAGCTGGATTAAGTATTTTGGAAAACAAATAATGCCCTAGAAATGGTCTTTTATTTGGTAGGATTCTCAAAATGATCTGATAAATAGTAAAGAAAATACATACAAAAAACCTCTAAAACTGTCTCAAGTAACCCCAGTTGACGGTAGTTCAAAGGGGGGGGGGGCGAAAAATTGTCGGCGCCTTCGGCGAGGGGGGACGTGAAACATTCTATGCGCTCTCGGGGGGGGGGGGGGGGGTGAAAATATTCAATCATGTAGGCACCACAGTGCACTACAGAGGGCGCCACTGGCGTTTTCTGCTCTCTTTTTTAAATCAACTGATGGTGTAACACATTTTTGGTTCAAGGGGTAACTCAATTTTCCCAAGCCCTATCATAGTAAAAGTGGCAGATTCCAAGAGAAAATTGAAGTTGGTGTATCCTAGCTGGTCTGTCCGGATTTTGGATGCAACTACCCAAAACAGGCAGTGGAACATGACATTTCCTTAATCCTATGTTAAGTCTATGGGACTGCAACATATTTTTGGTCCTAGGGGTAACTCAATTTTCCGAACCCCTGTCACATTGAAAGTGATGAAAACTGAAAGAAAACACTTTGAAGTTGGTGTATCCTAGATGGTTTGTCCAGATCGTGTTCAAAACTACCAAAAACTGGTTGTGCAATGTGAAACTTATTGTGTACCTTTTAAAGCACAAAGTTCAAATAAATGCACTTTTCATCATTATTTTTTTTGGGAGAAATTCTCTCAAAAATCCACGGTACAGCAAAGATACTATGGTTTCTGACATTGTAATTATCTAACTTCTAAGCTATCCAGTGGTGTATAGCAACACTTTTTAGGAGCAATATTTATTATTGGCCTGTTGTCCCTAAATGATAGTAAATCATGCCTCAGCGCAAAATCTCACAACCCCCCCCCCCTGTATATAAAAGTGTATTAAATTAATAAATGAACACTCCCTAAAGTGGTAGCACATTTCAAAGACCCTGGCCGTTTTACGCACATGCATAAATGGTAGTCACTTGTAGGCCTATTGTATAGGTAGATCTAACTGAGTCTGAGTGACACTGTCACTCACTGACTGTGACACTGTGTGTGTATCTGTGAGACAGTGACAGTTATTTCTATAAATTAGGATTGAAATTTACTCAATTTCTACGGATATTTACCTTTTTAAAATTAAGATCCTCAAGTGGCAGGAACAGAAATCCGTTCTTTTGACGTGGTTGCTGTTGTCACTTCGTTGTTTTTTGTATTTCTTCTTTTATCCCACGCTCAGTTCCACGTCAAAACAACCCACATCTCTCCTCATTCATTCACCGATTATATGCCGACACCCGACTAAAATTTCCCGAAGGCTGGTCATAAGAGTCTGTTTGATTGGCTACCAATATGGCCCTGGCAGGTGCCCGCACTACACTTTAAGAACAAATGATAACTATGTGACCAATTCCTAGCACCAGGACAAATAACTTGACGATATATAGTTCATATTACACCATACTATAGGTATTATTATCTATTGTGATGGACTGAAAATGAATTTGCAACTATAAATTAGATATGTCACCCCTTTCACCATTAACCAATCATAGCCCACATAACAATGGCCGCTTGGTTGCCAACAAGTTAAAATGGCGTAGCCCACCTTTTTCATCAGTAGTTTAGTATTCTACGGATGATACTTTTTCACGGAAAAACACTTTATAGTACCCGAAAATTGTCCTTTGATCAAAATTGTAATATTAGATTGTAAAAAATTGTGATCATTTTGGTTTATTATCGAATATGAGATTGACCTTCTTTTGGACAAACAGAGCTAGCAGGGTAAACTCAGCTCAACAAATAAAAGAAGCATGGCGGGCATACACAGGAGAAATAGGATGGCCCCCCAAATGATTCAGATTTTTGTCATTGTGAATATTCTCAACATTATCTCTTCAACTCTAGCGACAGTAGAAAGCCATGGTCAAGGTAGGATATGTATTTTATCGGGTTTAACAGCCGATTCACTGTAAAAATTGCTGACAAGTTGACCGGATTCTGATCGTAACCAAGTCGAGCCAAACCCTGGCTGGTAAAAGGGGTCGATACTGTTTTCATTTTTCAGCTGTGATTTTGTGATATATGAGCATCGATTTCTCTTTTCAGCATTCATTCAAACAGACAATGAGCTGCGATACATGGGAGATCACATCGATGGAGTACCCCTTCATGTAAGTTGTTTACTTTTACCCTTGGATACGTGTGTGTTCTGCAGAGTCACTGACTGAGGTGAGACTCGACTCGACTCCAGACAGCAGATTGTGAAAGGCTCAGCTGTCACTTTGTGTCCTGCACGTGAGCAGCCTGAGACATTTCCCGCGATATTTTTCCAGAAGACGTTGTTTCATTATAACATAGTCTGGGTATTTATAGTACCTTCTGAATTATGAGACATTTAAGGCTAAGGCAACATCAATTAGAATTCAGATGCATACTCTAGACTGTATTCTCTATTATAGGATGATAGACTATTTACATCTGTGTGATAGACTTTGACAGAGACAGAGTCAAAGGCAAAGCCTTTGATTATTGGGTGGTTTATAACATTTGCATTTATTAAACTATTTGACAACACACATGCTCCGACTTTTAATGCATCTACTAAACGTAGGCCTATACAGCCAGTACCCAAAGCAGGTGCGGGGGGCAGCAGACCAACTACTAAAACTTGACCATTGCCCGGTGGCATTGGCATTGTATTGGGATTTCCAGTGGTCACATAGATCTATTCCCAGACAATGAGACATGTCAACAAACCAGTCCTTATATCCGACCTAGACGCTAAAGTAAGATAACATATATTCTCTGGCTCTCGGATTTATTAGTAAACCAAGGAGATTGTTACTAGGGACTTTATTCTACCCACAACAACAAAGCATACGGAGGTTGTGTATTTAAGCACTGAACATCATATGCATGTTAGCGGGGCGTACAACAGTGGTACGCCACGCTGGTGTGAGCGGGGCGTACCACACTCATCCTGTCCATGGCCCTCCTGAAAGTTAGCTCTAAAATCGTTATTTCTAGGTGGATTTTCATGGTTTGAAAAATAAATTGATAGTAAATGTTTGCTGTTGTCGTTGTCGGTAGAATAAATCGAAAACATCACTTGTTTGCATATGAGACATGGTACCCCACGGATCCACAAGTGGCTTTATAAGTGGCGTGGCATTTTACGTTAGTACCTTTTTACATACGATACATATTTGGTTTGTAGACTGCTATAAAATATCACTATGGTATACCAGATTGACTGGCTCATCATTTAACCACATTGTACCATAGGCATGAGATTCATGATACAGTACAATACATAGGCTCGGCAAATATCTTGGTCAATAAAACGTGGCTGTGTTTGACATGCCTTTAACAAAGGCAATATGAATGTATTGTGTGACTTTTCACATCAAAATCAATATGAATTATGACGGGTTATATATCGTATGCTAAAGTTTCTGACCTAAATTCATGACGAACACAAGTCATATCGGGAAATCGATACTGGCTTTTGGAAACATCAGATCATTGTTGACGATAATGAAACAAGCATTATCAATGACAATCTAATATTTTTATCTTAACTGGAGACAGTATTCCTTTCCCATAGCTCCATTGTTCGTTGATTTATAAAAACAAACACATTTAAAGCAACTGATGATTTTCAAGAGATTTTCAGAGAGATGCTTTACAATACCGTTTAGTCAAATTTAGGTCAAGCTTGACACTTCAGCATAGCCCGGACATAGCCTCTTATCTTCTGTTATCGCTCACACCACCCGACTGTTGAATTATATTGATCTATATTGCGACGAAATAATGTATACTATCGCTGTACACAACGTTATCAGTACCAGCATTGTCCATTATCTGTTATAAATGACCATGATGTGATCATTTGAACGGATTCTTCTTCTTTACTATGAGCCATGTGTTATTGACTCAGGGTAACTGAGTAATACTAAACGACCCAACCAAGGTTTAAGACGTTTTTGTTACACAGGAGAATGTTTGTTATTCAGCCAGTATTACAGATAGAGATGACATAACAAACAAGACAGATGGGCAAGATCGGGGGACAGATGTTTCCTTCGAAAAAATAAGTTAAATGTCTTTCCTTCTTGCTGTAATTCGCCTGCGATCTTTAGGTAGTGATTTCTCTCTTTTCCTTAAACTCTTAACTACTGTTAAATTGCTACCCTCTAAATGAAAGGTACATAGGCTCCAGTGTTAAAGCAAAGATAGAAATGACAACTTTTGCCAATCTGTCCCATATTTCTCTCTTCACACGCAGAAATGCCATCTCCTACACTCGAAATACCCTCAAACACACAATAAGCAACCATCTAAAACGTTTAAATTAAATTTAAATTAAAGTCACCAGAACAGAGCAACACAAAGAAAAATATTTTAGTTCCTCTAGCGACCATCCTCCAAAGGGTGGCGTCACTGCGACTTCTCGTGCACTCTGAGAAGTGCTCGAGACAACACGAGAGTTGCCAGCAACAGCGTCAGGATAAAAGGAGCGTCCAGAGCAGTTCAAAACTGTACCATCCATATCGTCGTCGTTTATCGTCCGATCGACTGGCTTTTTGATAGGGACAGAAGGCGGTGCATGCCCGCAGCCTGCAACCGTCGCCCACACCCACCTGCACACCCACACCCACCTGCTCTCCCACACCCACCTGCTCACCCACACCCACCTGCTGGCCTGAAATGGAATAACATACATGTATGACACATGACTTCAGGGTACTTTTTAACAAGGAATTCATTTTTGATGCCAGAATGGACCAATGAATGATTATAAGGGAGTACTATATCTAAGTACATGATAAGCTACAGATTCAGCTTACCCTGAGTCATCTGTGAGGCCACTCACACACTCAATCTTTAGTTACATCTCCCAGGTCTTTCTCGAACCTTAGATAGTGGTGTGTCATCTCTTCTGTGGAAAATGAGTCATTTATTCACTAAAGTTTAATATAGTTGCAACCTTTAATCCTACGTATGTCATTCAGTTTAAGATTTATATTATTCAATTATACTGATGTGCGCTAGTTTGTTATTGAAACCCATTACCCCGTGACAGTGTGTATATCAATTTATTATAGAATATGTGTTGGCTTTATTTCCCCATCATATATACTTTTATAGCATCAAAAGCTGACAACAAAGCAAGCATGATATAAGTCGTTTTTTCCGATAGTGTGGTTAATATCAGCTCCTATTTCCACTTCAGATTTCCGGCAAACAAATTCAAGATATAGGGTGAGTTCAATTTGCAAATTTCATTCCATCGTTTCCATTCCTTATATATGTAGACAATGCAAACTGGAAATCAAGCAATGGACCTGACGACTGGAAATACCACATGTTTCAGTTTCAGGTGCGGTAGTCTCTCTTTCAGTTTAGCAAATATACAACATGAGAACATTTGTAAATACGGTAGAGTAGATTAATATGACGCTAGTGGTGAATCTCCATGTGTGACCCCCGAGTGAAGACACCTGTGTGCTATTACTCTACTGCTGTACAACTGTTTTGGAAGCCTCACGTGGGTATGCTGGTTCTGGTTGTGTCTAGTGGAGCTATGTATAGGTGTTTGTATAGAGCTGTCTTTGTGTATACCACCACGCTCTATATAGCACCGTGTCGACCTGGGTCAGGGCCGTTTACCATAGGGGGACCTATACCTCAACTTAATAGTCACTTGCTGCAAAGCGTTCAACAGAGAATGACCCCCTTTCCACTCTATATGGCAAACTTTGTAAAGAAATCCCCCACTAGAAGATATATGTATTCCAGTCGAAAGTACGGATAATCCCCGGTGTGTCAATCAGCCATGTCCTTATATGGCTAAGGATGTCACTTAGGGAGAATAGGATGAAATGATGTATAATGGCAGTAGACCATGCTTATCTGAAACTGAATAACTAGAGGTAATTGGTTCTATTCTAAGGGTTTCTGCAATCAAAGGGCACCTGACTGCATAAATGGTGTGTGTCGAAAAATAATATTAAAATGTAGCAAATTGAAGCTACTATATGTGCATTTAAGCATAACTCATATCATTTGGGATAATTGAGCTCCCGCACATGATAGCCAATACGAGGGGCTTCAGGGCGAGAAACAAGAAAACACACGACGCATTACATAGTATATTCATCTAAATTATGAGGGCCCCAGACGGGGGTACCTGTGTCATTTGTCGAATATAAGAAATGCCAATGTCCCTTGTCGAATTTAAAAAATAGGCATTGTCCCTTGTTAATTTTAAGAAGGGGTCTTGTCCCTTGTCGCCAACCCCCTGCACTCCCTTGTCCCTTGTACATATAGGCAAAAACAGGGCATAATCGTCTTGTCGATTTTATCCGTCTGGGGCCCTACTATAATGTGGTTTGATATCATGGTTCAATTCTCAAATAGTATATCACATCCTACTACAAACAGGTCAGAAACATAAAATGCCGGGTTGCTATCTCAAGATTTACTATGACAGGATAATACCATCCTATTGTGTGTAAACGTAGTGCTTCTTGGCTACCCTACATATCAAAGTCAAACTGTAGCGTGGATGTGCTGACCTTGGCTGACGGGCTTCACGTAATACAGGCACATCTGGGGGGCCTTGCAGGGGGGGGGGGGGGGGGGCATCACTACTAGAATCAGAGCGAAGAGGGAGAGCCCACAGTAGGCATGTATTATGACCAGTATTTCACCACGACCGAAAAATGAAACCATTTGACCCCAGCAGTATGTGTAGAGATACTAGTAGTGTTAGTGTAATACCGGTAGTGATGGGGGCAGGGTGTGTGAGGGTTTTCTACTGTTGTATAATATTGTGAACCTATGAATTATTTTGCATTCCCATACATACCAACATGCAATAAATCACTACATGTGACTGGCCAGCTACAAAGAGGACAGCACTGGTAAAACGTGTGTACATTGTATATATATTGAGGGAGGTGGGTTGGTGGGAAGGGCTGGTTCCCTGTCCAATCTACGACTTGAGCAAGTCTACGAGATATAGACGTGAACCCTAATCAGCCAACTCAGTGCCCTACCCTCCCACCGCCAGACAACGTGTATGGGTTGTCACAGTCCTATCAAATTGCTTGTAGATTAGAGCAGCTCGGGGGTTGCCCCCTGCCCGGTGAGGACGTGGCTGCGGCCAGGACACGGCCTGCCGCACACTGACGGCGCACCTGGAGGTGGGCTGTCTGTGAGCTGTCTGAGAGCTGCTCCACCACCCAGAGCAGGTCATCTGCTGACAGCCACAGCCAAGGCAGCCTCCTCCATGAAGTCATAGGACGGACAAGCAGTACAGACCACGTACATCATGTGTTTAATTGTCACCCTCCACCGGGGGTGGGGGTACTTGCACCTGTAGCTGTCCGGAAGTAGGTCAGTAGGTCAAGGTGCTGCTCACGGAAGGCTTTGTTGTGTGACAGGGTGGACGAGCGGCTCACGTCACACACCACCGTGCACGCACCCACACACCCGAGGCCTACAGAGACGTCATTGCACACACTGAGGGGTGAGGGGTTTCTTTAACCCTATAAGGCTGTGTGTGCAGCACTGTTTAAAGTGCTATGATAGTGTGTCATCATGATGCATGGAAGTCAGCCCTACCGAGTACACTCAACAGGGCTGCATTTTGTCTTAGTTTGTCTTCATGAATGCAGCCCTGGCGAGCCTACCAACCAATACAATGAATACATCATGCTGACCCTATGGGGTTGATGCACTCCGGAAAGTTTGTCCTGATGAATGCAGCCCTGTGGAGTAGACTGGCTAAGCCTGCATGACTGCATGATGAGAGGGGACATCAGCGCCTTATGACGGCTGTCACCTGCCGCTCATACCGCCCTACCTGACCACACACTCACACCTCTCCAGTAAGGCACATGTCTCATACACATGTCCCGTATACTGATGTATTGAATCCATGTATCGTAGTTGATAATTTGACGAAGGGTTAAGAGTAAAAGAAGATACGACAAAATATTAATAACATAGGACAAAGCTAGTCACTCCAGTGACCCATCAATAACGTATAGATAGATCACCTCACCAACCAGCGTATCTAGGAGGCACCTTATCTACCACTGATAAGGCATAGATATGGATGATAGGATAAACAGCAATGTGAGCTTGTCCCTCAGAAATCATACATAAAACCAGTGATTCTGTACTAAAATGCCCAATAACTATAGACGTCTATTAAACTGGTATAACTCAGTAGATGTTGGATTTATGAGCAGTGCAATGCTCTCATACAGTGGTAATATGGACCCCGATCTGTTTGAACACCCCCGCCCCCTACCAAAGTAGCTAGGTTTTAAAGGCTGGTCATAACAAATCAAAGTGTTTGTCTTGGCCTTCTGAGAGCCCGGCCTAGGAAGTGGGGAGGTGGGTAACTTGGCAACCACTGCCTCCTCCAGCACCCCCCCCCCCCCCCCCCCCCCGATAGCAGCCTGCGGACCCAGCTAGTGCCTTGGTGGCTATAAAACTACCAGGCTATAATGTGATGGTGTAAGGTGTAATGTATAGTGCGAGCAATATAGTTAAGTGTGAAGTTCTGTGCGTCCAACCATATTGAGGCATACAATATCTTACATTTTAGGTTGCACCGTTGCAGACTGACACTCTCCGTGGTGGCAATCTTTGACAACATCAACAAAGACAACAACAATACAACAACCAATGGTATTTACCAATGGCAATTCCACAGCAATTCCTGCTTACACATTCCAATTCCAATTTTCTAAGGCTGACATATACATGTAAATGGTTATGTATTTAGAGTGCCATATGACGAGGGTACTGAAATTGAAAATACACACTAGGTTTATTTCAGCTACAATAGTGCTAATGTGGTACCGCATCTACATGTAGACTCAAGATGTCAGTCACCCTGGGTGAGGGAGTCATCCACTACTACTGTGACGGCGGCCTGGAGGCGTGTACCTGACCCGTTACTCCATCACCTGTAACTCCGGCTAATCTACCCTAGGGAGCCCATGTGACCCAGCAGCCATATCTGGCAGGTGGTCATTGTTTATTTGGATCCCTTAGAGCGTGTGGCCCTTACATAACGTCACCACTAATGCAGCCCACGGTACATACACGCCATTGATTGTGCTGTTCAACCATAAAATGCCTACCTGCCTTTTCTGTGTTGGCCTGTTTCACTTTGTACCACCAGGGCCCTCGATAGGGGGTGCTATAGGATATCAATACTGCCCTCCATGCCGAATATTGATTCATGCCTTATGATAAATAACCGACATGTTATCCTAATAAAACACCCAAAGTACACATTCCAAACCCCAGTTTACAATTGTAAATGGTAGATGCTTTTCCAAATGACTGTCCATATAATAAAATAGTGATATTAGCTGAGCACGACTGCAGATATGTTACAGCATTCCTTTGACTTCTTGTTGTATTTGTAACTATGTGTTTTTTCAGAGGGTTTAGATAGTGGTGATTATTACCGGTAATAGTACAAGGATGGTGAAGGCATGGGGTACCAAAGACAACTCCCCCACGTGTACACGTAGGAGGGAGCACGTGCCTGTAGGTGTGCCATGCCGCACGGGTACAGCCCCAGGATCCTACACCCCACGGTGACCTCGGCGTACTACAACAAGCACCAAGGTCCTCCCACCACCTCCCATCTCACACTACACAGCTTTTTACCCTCACATTACACAAATCACCACCAAGCAATTTCTCCCTCTCCGTCACGTTTACGCCGTCCAAGTTATTATGCCCGAGCTAGATATTATTTTGTCAAGAAGTCCACACGGAGTCATATTTTTGTCGCTTTGTGTTTTGACAAATGTGAACACGGGGCTCTCATGTCACGGTGCACGTGTGTCATGGGGCTGTGTTTACCGTGGGGCACTGACTGATGGATCATGCAGCTACATCTGCAGCTATATTTATGGTGCCATAGTCGTGTCAACCCAGGCCGCCGCCAGCACTGCACTTCCAGGCCACCCCCTCACCATGACCCCCTGACAGATCCCCCCCCCCATCTGTCTAGACGTAAAACACTGTCTATTTATGTGAGGAGCCACAGGGAGATATACATGCAGTGCTATGTGAGGGCCAAGAATATCCCCAGGTTCTCTATTCAGCATTTGGTTGCTGTATGCACCCCACCAATAGCCATTCCCAGTGTGTTATACGTCATAATGTACCCTGACTGGGCCCCTTGGCATGGTTCTGCCTCCAGTGTGTACCCCCGTGTGTACCGTAAAACCTCGCGTAGAAGCCGCGGCTAGTATGTGCAAGTCAGATCGCCAGTGCGGCTTATAGGATTGGCCCCAAGTGGGGGTTCGGCTTATACGCGAGTTCTTAGATGTAAACCACAGGACTATAGTCAACATAAATAGATGCTCTGATAGGCCTATATGATTTTCCTAAGTTATGGGGGTGGCTTATACGGGAGTCTTACGGTAGTCTGTACCCGCCCCCTCAGTCATACCTGGGACGCCCGCCGCGGGACGCAGGGTTAAACCGGATGTGGTCCGGTGAGCGGGGCCCTGACTACGGGGCATGTTGGGTAAGGCGGGGTGGGGGTATGTAAACCTGTGCAGGTTGCTGCCAGAGTCCGGTGCCAGGAGGACCCCCCCCCCCACCCCCCGTCAGCAGCACGGGGCCCGGTGCCCTCCGCCCATGGAGCAGCTTTGTGCACACTGCCGGCCTGCGTGCCAGGGTCCTGGCTGCAGCACGACCAGGACACTGCACCCACAACCTCCACGTACACCGCAACACGTGATAAAACCACCTCAATGTATCGCTACCGTAAAACCTGGCGTATAAGCCGCACACCCACATTATCCCACATTGGATGTACTGGAATCCTTATTCAAGTACACCACGCCATGTTTTACGGTACTACGATTTAGGGAACATTCACAAATGACGTCACCTTTTTTTGGGCCATTTTCAGGACCCCCCCACCCCCTTGTCACCTTTTGTCACCTACCAGCAATAACCCCCCTAAGAAAGACGTCACTAATTTTGAAGACCCCCCCTCCTCCCCCCCGCTAGGAAATCCTCTAAATTAATGCAGTCTCACACAGATCATAATTAATACTAGTCATTCCTACCTGAGAGATAAAAGGCAGGGAGATATAAGCACTAAGTTTTGAATAAGCACCAGTCTTGTATAAGTGCCTGGGGTAATCATGCCTCCACTGGCCAGGGCACTCATATAGGATTGTACAGAATAAATCTACCGCAAATTCTCGTGTATAAGCCTTACTTGCTTATTAGCTGCACCTTGACTTTGGGAAAATTATATAAACCTCAAAGGGGGTATGAATTGGACGAATTCAGTACTGTATAGCGAAAACTTGCATATTAACCACCCGTTTACTTTTGGTCAAGGTCGATCCCATAAGTCTGACACTGACAATCTGATTATTAGCTGTGGCCTCTACATGAAAATTTAGGGTAATCATTCATTCCTGAATAACCTCTAAATTCCCCTCACTGATATATATGTCCTATAGCAGCATTGACATAATTATACATTGATGACCGGTACTAGTCTAAATCACTTTTTACACCATGTGACAATGGCCAATTAGTTGCCATTCCAGCTAGATAGCAGAGATACTGTTACATTGAATATCAGTCATAATAGGCACAATATCAGTAAAGTTCCCACAGCCTAATTAGTCATTTTCATTTCATTTTTATCTATGCTCTATCCTGTGCTTATTCATAAATATGTCTGGACTTGAAAAGGTGATGTCACACAGACCTGACACCCCCCCCACCCCCATGTCACTTTTTGTCACTAAACCCAAAGACCCACCCACCCCCTAGCAGGTGACGTCATTTGTGAACGTTCCCTTAATTACCAGGGTGCAAATGCTCAAACAATAGCCATAGGGCCCTATAATTGTCTGGGACCTTATTTATTGCTTCATCTATTGAATGTCAGATTTTAAGATATTTCTCAGATATTTAAGATAAATCTTATAGGGCAGCAATTTATTTCATGCTCACGTCATTCTATTTAAAGACTAGGTCCACATCAGAAATCAATGGTCATTATAGAGAGTGAGAATGCAAACAGTTGAACGTCTTCACTAATGGGATCCCCTTTCTGGTAGGCGGCTGGTACGGCCTCGGGCCGCCGCCGCATGCCAAGCCATCACTTCTCCAAAAGCTGCAATAGCATTTACAACCTCCAGAATCGGCATAGACTTGTCATGGGTCTTCTGTCTCCCTTGTGGCTGTAGTCTGTCATGCTACTTTGTAGACTTGCCAGGCATTAATTGCCGTAGAGGGGCCACCTGGTATCTGTTGCCCTGGCTGCTGTCATGACCCTGCACGAGTTGAAGCCCCTTACCCGGTACATTGTACTATGCATGTATACATCATGACCTCCCAATCAGCAGGAAGGAGCTCTATATTGCCTTATCCCACAGCTGTGGTCACCAGATGACTAATGGTGAGTCGGCAGCAGGTAGGAGCAAGCTGATATCAGTCATTCCGTCAGCAATGGGTTTCTGTTGTCATCAGAACAGCTAAGACATGGTAGCATGGGGTGCTGACGTGGGAGCCTCAGCTCATATTTAGACATGAATCACGCCTCAGTTAACGGGGAGTATGTCCCCCACACGGCAGGGACTTGCTCCTCACGTCTAGCAGAGCTGGGGCGGTGTGAGGGCTGGGTGCGGGTGTAGTGCAGACAGCTGGGCTGTAAGGGTGTGGGGTGGTGGGGTGAGGCAGAGGGCCACAAGGAGCCTTATTATTGGGATCCAGGGGAGGGATCATACACAGCCCATGATCCATCTTCCTCCAGGTGTTATAGAATATGCCAGTTTCTGGGGGATTGACCATGACTCCTTGATGCCTTCTGTAGTGTGACTATAGAGGATGCCCTCCAGATGTAGTGGTAGGTGTGGCCTAGAGGCCTCAGATATAAGTCAGGTCAACATAACTCACTTGCTGAGAGATACTGGTTTTATTTCTATTCCCTGTATAGGAATACTGGTGCGAGAAGTTATATAGAGTGCATAGACACCCAGCCAACAATCAAAAATAGTATATACCTTGCATGTGCCCTGTGTGGTGAGTCTCCCCTGCTCTGCCCTGTGTGATCTGTCCCTCTCTGTGGTCCACGCACGTCCCCGGCCCTATGAGGGCCAGTTAGCCTGATATATACCTCAGGTTGTCAGGGGGGAGGTGTCCCTTACATAAATGCCCGTTGGTGATTATCAGTGGTCAGGCTGGACCTCTCTAATACCGGGCCATAGCACGGGAGAGGGGAGTGTTCATTTGGGGCCACCATGGGGGTACTTATTAAAAATATATAGTTATAATCCCAATTTCGAATTGAGGCCTAAAGAAAGGGTGTAATGTAGACCATTATCATTACACTATTCCCGACGGGCATTGGAGATGAAGAGTTACACTCTCTTGATATTTGTTATCCCCTGGTTGGCTGAGTGTCTTAATCGTGGTTACATAAGACAGTTATTCTTTTATAATATTGCATATACACGTGGTGATTACGTATCATTGGTTATGCACTTTCTATAATCATTCATTCGGCTCTGAAATTATAGTTAGTCCATTCTTGAATATACGTGGACGATTATCATATGCCATTACTTATCGGGCGGCTCCTATATACCTTTTAGCTATACACAATTAATCAGTTACTTCCAATTAGTTCTATACTTTCTGCATCCCTATATATATGTGGACGGCTCTTATAAATGTTCAGTATATCCCGGTGGTATTAGATGGTGAATAAATTTTCATTGACTTGTAATCTGCTATGTTGTGGGCACACAAAACAATCTCCCTATACATATTTTTGTCATAACACATGTCTCAACCGTGAATAATGTCATGTATGCCGCCCTGCGCTTCCTGGGTATAGTTCATCTTCTTTTTGGCATAAATGTCCATAATTGTTTGTAATTTTCGTAATTGGCTCAAATGTAGATTATATAACATTACATAATGTCAGTATTTGATCATTACACCTGGCTCAGTCCAAGAAATCATCTTCGGTTCATATTGTTCATCAATAGTGATGATGCATTTAGCGCCCTATATCTGGTCGGTGAGACATTGCTGGCATTGCTACAAGAGAACCCTTCCTAGACCTCTCCAAATGTCAATGTGCGTGATATGGCAGGGGTCTGTTAGCCATTATCGCCTGGGAATAGGGCCCGCTTGTTACTGACACAGCACTGGGTTGTTGGTGTCTTCAGCTAGCTCGGACTGTCCATGATGTTTGGCAGGCCATGTGGTGGCCACAGAGAAGTCTCTTGCACTGCTTGCTAAGGCACTCACAGTGCCCATGACTGACTGATTGTTGACCCTTCCTAGGCTAGATGTTGGCCTAGGCCGGGTGTAGGTGTAGCCCAGACGCTGATGTAGCCGAGATGTTGATGTAGCCCGGATGTTGATGTACACCGGATGTTGATGTACACCGGATGTTGATGTACACCGGATGTTGATGTACACCGGATGTTGATGTACACCGGATGTTGATGTACACCGGATGTTGATGTACACCGGATGTTGATGTACACCGGATGTTGATGTAGCCTGGATGTTGATGTACACCGGATGTTGATGTAGCCCGGATGTTGCCCAACGTCCTTGACTCGCACTCTCGCCCTCTCGTCCATGGTACCGCATTGTTTCTTGCAGCTGACACATGGTGGTCTCAGTGGGAATAGAAAGGGGTATCGGGAATATTGATTATTTCAACATTGATATGTAATATTTATACTATTCATTATTCATTCATACTATTATTATTAGCAGAGCATTATTTTTGAAATTTTGACTCTTGATGATAGATAGTGGGCGAATCATAACGTTTGCAATTGATCACTGAAAGGATCAATTCTTTTTTTTTTTCTTTTTTTTTTGAATTAATTAATTAATTAATTAATTTTTTATTCTTTTTAAAATTTCCTTCCATCCTTTGTTTTTCATCTTCAAGCATTACTGAATAACCTTCTGTCATAGACATAGAACTTCATTGTTATTCTAACAGCTTATGCTATCAATTATATGTGTATATCCCTGAACTTATTACACAAACCTTCCTAATCCTAAACCCTAACCTTAACTAACCAATAATATAGGCACTAAGATAAAAATGTCCATACTCACCATTTGGTATCATTCAGACCTACAGTCATGTAGAGTCCAGCACTAAAGGTTCATCTGCCCAGGGCCATGAACTGCTCGATACAAACCCTTGTGATACCTGTGAGATGACTGCTGATAGAATTTCTGCACATTGTTGCTTCCTGCACATTCTGATAGGAGGGATCTTCAAAACCACTCATCTGAGGCAACACTGACAAAGACTAATGAAGATGGTAATTTCATAATTACAACATGGCATAATCACAGCAAAGTAAGAAGACACACGTCCTGTTTCAACAAGCAGATTCATATGAGGCTTCAGAGCAATCTCAACTGATGGTAACTGCTCAAGTTCCTAGGACAATCTATATTATACGGGAGCTAAAGGTACCCTGTCAAATGATGATCAGAAATGGAGTTATGCTATCTGAAACTAATCTGAGGCAGCAAGACCAAAGAACAAAGATTTGCACTTCTGCCCTCGCATGGTGTCTGCCAGGCTGCTATCTGGCTGATCCACCATGCGAAACTACCCAAGAAAAGCTGCAGATGAGCTGAGGTGTGGTAGGGTTGGATAGGTCGGGGGTGGGGTTGTATAGCTATCCTAGTAAACCAAGGGACGCCCCTCCTTGTGGCCAGCAATAATTAATATGTATCCAAACATGAGTGACAGGCAACTCAGCCTTCACTTTGCCTTGACAGTCTTCCGCAGCTAAAACCATTGGTACTTTACCTTGCAATATTGTGGTTACCTACCACTTCAAGCACTGGGGACTGCACTGATGACTAGGGCCCTCAATTACACAACAACATGGCTTCTAAATTTTGACAATTATCTAACTAATAGTAATCCAGAAAGTTGTAGTGGGCTGACTGCAGACCAGCCCACCATCTTAAGCACCAAGTCAGCCATGGTGTGCAAAAGAGCCAATCAGTGCCTACCATGTCCCAGTGTCCATTTCCTTTTTGTACCAATGATGCATACACCCGGCCGGGGTTTATGTACCAATCCTTCCTTTCATAAGTATGCATTCCCATTTCCTTTATTTTAGCCACCTGCTATCAATTCCATTCTTATAGCTACCTGCTCTGTGCTGCCACTAAAATAAGTGAGGGGGGGGGGGGTATCCCAATGCTAACTGCCTAGTCCCATTCTAGCTTCATACTTGATAAAGGCTCCTGGCTATCTGCTCCCAATTGTGGTGGTCAAAACAGTTTGTTTGTAGGGGTCCTACTTTCTCATGCACCCCATATCCTAATGTGTTTACATTTTCTCCCAAAGGTTATCCCTTCCTGTTTGTATATACTTAAAAGGCCCCCTTTATAATAAGGTTAAAAAGGTATGTAATATGAAAGCAAATATAGGCTC
This sequence comes from Harmothoe impar, assembly GCA_947462335.1. Lineage (NCBI taxonomy): Eukaryota > Metazoa > Annelida > Polychaeta > Phyllodocida > Polynoidae > Harmothoe > Harmothoe impar. The sequence goes on along the minus strand of OX381710.1, from coordinate 61,445,919 downwards.
CTACCCCATACCCTCATTGGTCTGAGGCAATTGTGGCCCTTCTCTTAGTACTGTAATACATGCCATATACCATCAATGAAAGTCACCCTATGTTTCTATTGTCGTGCCATTTTGTGCCTTTAGTCTAAGTCCCCATCAATTATCTCTTCTCCTATCCTATGCCATCTTTAACTGGCGCATAACAAGAGGTACCTGGCCTCTTGATCGTCCCCTACCTTATCCTCACAGGATGCTGACTACCAGTAAACGATGATAACCTGGGACCATCCCATTAGTCTTTCCTGGATCTGCAAAACCAAGACTCATAAACAAACTTAGTTAAAATGATTTGCCCATCATCAAATCATTAAAGAGATTTACCAAAGTGTCAAATGAAATACTTATGCTGTGCAATCGGGGGACCAAATTTTAGTTTCCTTGATAGGCTGGGGCTGCGGCCATGTCCAACAGACGATAAGCCATGTCCATCATGGCTTCTCGGGAGATGCGGCTGGCCTGATGGGATTCATATTGGCCTTGGCCATTAGACGCTTCCAGTGGATCTGGCCAGCTGAAGGGGTCATAGTCATCGAACTCTTCATCCCAATAGCTCCTGTTATCTTCTCTGTAGCCCTCATCGTCCCATCTCCTGGATGGTGGTAGCATTGGACACCCTGCTTTGTAATGGTCTCCCCCACACTCCCAGCACTGCAAGCATGACGATGATGGCAGTACCTGCGGCTGCTGATGCACTGATTGAACGTGGATTGACTCTGCTGCGGGCGATGAGTTCTCAGCGAAATTAAGAACGGATATCATCTTATCAGTGATTTTATTTACGCCATCGTCAATCTTATTGCTAATACCCTTGATGTGCGACTCCAACGCGTTTAGTCTCTCTGTGTTCTCTAAGCTCGTGCAGAAGCTTTGATATGCGGTCTGTGATGCTGCTGCGAGACCGGTGAGATCATTATATGCTTGCAGGTCGAGCTTGTCTCTTACCGAGCCGAGCAGGCCATCTTTATATATACGGAGCACATCGGCTGGTCGAGACCTCCCGACTTCAGAGCATACCTTTAGCGTTCTCTGACAAAACTTATTTGCATCCTCGTCTGGTTTCTGAGCAAGATTGCGAATTATAGCATGAACCTTTTCCGGACTAGGACCAGCTAAGTTGATGATGTTTGTTTTAGCATTCTGCCAGTTATCAATTTCCTCAACAAATGCATATATGTCGGTTGTGAGGTGAGCAGACAGGTGAGCTAACTTGGAGGCATCTAGATTCTCCGCACCATAAACCTTCTCGATGTATCTTTCATAGTTCTGTACCCACGGGATAACTAAAAGTTCAATGTCTGGGAAGTTACCAGGGTGGAACGACTTGTAAACACGGCGCGCAGCGTCGATGTGCCGTATTCGCTGCTGTTGCTGTTGCACATCATCCTGTTGGGCATTAGCCTCCATAATGACTGCTTGCCCTATTATCTCCTTGACCTGGTGTGATAGGTTCGCAAAGTCACCAGCTATTTGCCTTCTTTGTTTGTCCTGCACTGCACGCTTAACAATGTAACATGTGTGTTCTTTAAATGTAGTGTCAGGCTTAAATTGTGAAACGGATGTTTGTATTATGGTTTAGCAATTTGTCCAAGTTGTAAGCCCTATCTATGTGGTGTAGGTGAAGTTGCTGGGATAATAAGCACTATTTGAGTTGTACTAGTGAGCCACACCTCTCACAGCCTATTAAGGTGAGAGCACTAACTTAAGTCCTTGTAGTTATAAGGCAATTCCCTGTCATATGGTGCAGTGGTGACAGCATAACTGCAAGTCAGCTAGTCTTGTAATGACATGGGGCAGGGATGCAGCAGGGCATGCCTCAGTACCAGGGTAATGCCTGTATACAGCAGGGGTGTGCATGCCTACAATATTGTTTCTATTTATATCCAATGTGGGCAGTCAGAAATGCCAAAGTCAATGTGGTAATGTATTAATTGCATATCCAACCTTTGTGGTGCTGAAGATGCTGATGCTTGGTTCAGTGTGGCAGGGCAGAGGAGCTTAAGACCTGAGGGGGTAGGGTGCTGGCAGCAGTGGTACATGAGTACTGAGGAGTCTGTTGCTTGAAGTGGGCTCTGCAGTGTCTGGTGTGCAACTGGTGGCTGCATGTGTACCCTTACTGTGCTGGGCAGTGGTCACCAAGCAGACATTGGAGTGAGGGCTTGTTCCAATGGGCTTTGGATAAGCTGAGGGGGGATTGGAGATACTATCCTGACCCCCTTTATCTGTTGCACAACCCCGCATATCTCTCTAGTCAGAGGAATGTCTCTAGTCCTAGTTGATCCCCCTAAGGTACGGGCTCATCTCTCCATGTCCTAAGCCTATCTCACCTAGTAATGAACCATGGTCCTGATCAGCAGTGGCCATATCAGTGATTTGGGTATTAAGTAGCAAGGGGGTCGATTTGGCATCATGTTGATCAATAAATAATTGCTGTATCCTGGTGTGTGTCTCTGCATTGCACACTAATTTCCCTCCAAAGTAATATTAAAGTGTTTTTAGCAAAAAAAATAATCTGTCCCTTTAGTCCAAATTGTCCTATTAAATCTGTGCAGTTCCCTTTAGCATAGTTAGTGCCTGCATGTATAATGAGCATTCCCTGCCGCCATGTGCTTTAATTACATGATGCATGGCGAGTAGGATGCATTGTGTCTCTTTACTCCAAATTGTCCTATTAAATCTGTGCAGTTCCCCTTAGCATAGTTAGTGCCTGCATGTATAATGAGCATTCCCTGCAGCCATGTGCTTTAATTACATGATGCATGGCGAGTAGGATGCATCGTCAAAAATGACCAGTTTGTATGTATCAGCTGTGAGATAAGGTGCTGTGAGATAAGGGCTTAGGGATTGATGACGTCGGTAACCTCCCCTGCCGTGCCTTTATCAGGTGTGTGCCGGTATGTGAGTCCAGAGGACTAGATAACGGTAGGCGTGGATGACCCTGTGCTTCTGTACGTATATAGGTGTACAGGCTTGCACAAAAGAATATATATAGTTGGGCTGTAAGTGTCATAACTTCTCACACCTTGATTTAGGTTCTCGACCAGTGTTATAGAATATGCCAGTTTCTGGGGGATTGACCATGACTCCTTGATGCCTTCTGTAGTGTGACTATAGAGGATGCCCTCCAGATGTAGTGGTAGGTGTGGCCTAGAGGCCTCAGATATAAGTCAGGTCAACATAACTCACTTGCTGAGAGATACTGGTTTTATTTCTATTCCCTGTATAGGAATACTGGTGCGAGAAGTTATATAGAGTGCATAGACACCCAGCCAACAATCAAAAATAGTATATACCTTGCATGTGCCCTGTGTGGTGAGTCTCCCCTGCTCTGCCCTGTGTGATCTGTCCCTCTCTGTGGTCCACGCACGTCCCCGGCCCTATGAGGGCCAGTTAGCCTGATATATACCTCAGGTTGTCAGGGGGGAGGTGTCCCTTACATAAATGCCCGTTGGTGATTATCAGTGGTCAGGCTGGACCTCTCTAATACCGGGCCATAGCACGGGAGAGGGGAGTGTTCATTTGGGGCCACCATGGGGGTACTTATTAAAAATATATAGTTATAATCCCAATTTCGAATTGAGGCCTAAAGAAAGGGTGTAATGTAGACCATTATCATTACACTGGGCTCTAATAATCAAAACCGCTCAGGTGAGGTTAGACGAGCTCCAGGCCCTGCTCCTACGGTGCCCCCCAATGCAATCAACCTCTGTTAATGTGTGATTGATATCTGATGATTTCTTTAGCCCCGATAAGACTGGATTGTGAGTGCTTGTGAAGCCTTGTCACCAGTAGAGGTTTACGCAGAGGTCGTGGTGGGTGACCCCCCTGTACTCCGAGTGGACGTGAAAGGGACTTACCATACAAACCGGTCTGCTGACCCCCTGCACCATGCCGGGATGTAGGTTATCTCTGCAATACACAATGAAGGCAGCCAGAGAATTCAATACGCAGCCCTCCATTTAATTACATACGGTGCCATTATAATACTGTTATTAAAAGGATTTTACTGTTCAATGCCCACCACGGCCACCCTTTCTCAGAAGGTACAATTAAATAGCATAGTGCCCTGTGTATAGCAATACCATTGTGGTTCCAGCACCCTGACAAAGCGCCACTGGTGGTGGCCGGGTGCTGGCGGGTAGCCAGGTACTGGAGTAGAGGTATAAATCTCTGCAGGTGGACGTATAGAGGATACCTTTACATGAGGTATGCCACACGTGTATGGCGTCCTAGCGGCATGGCAGCCCTGTCAACACTCGGCCTGCAGTCAGCCAGGCCACATATACTGATATCACGTTAGTGGAAACCCCTTAAAGTGGCATAATCACCCAGCGTATCCCACTCACAATACTGTTCTAGTCTACTATGTGGTTAAGTGCGAGTGGTGAGAATGACCCTTTAAGGCCCGCATCGCCGTTTGTCGTCATGATGCATTAATGCAGCCCTGGTCAATCCACTTGCCAGGGCTGCATTCATGTAAGTTTAACTGGTATCTTTTTTTTTGTACATCGGCTCTTATTGATACCAGTTCCTTATCAAATGTACATGTTCACAAATATCATGTTCCACAGTACTACAACAATTACCAAAATAGGTTATTACATTGTGAAACGTGTCCATGATATACAAGGACTATAGTCTGCTCTACTTTAAGAACCCTTAATGTGTGTTCTTTAGAATTGCCTCCACGTTTCCTCCCTGGTTTCGTGACTAATACCATTGTAATGATGGTGAAGACGGCCCACAATAGAGGCTATAGTGGACTCCTTCCCAGAAGGCCCTCATGCTAGCCCAGTTTTATAGTTATTCCACTGGAAATACCATGGAGGATTATTTTCTCTTGAGGGGACATGTGTATTGAAGTGGTATCTGCTATATGGAATAGGAAGAGCAGTTCTGTGGCTGACCCAGAAAAGATCCATTCACAGAATGTTGCCGACCATGTTGTGTGACGGCCCTTGGAAACACACCATCCGGGTGGATGACCATTTAGGGGTAGTATGGTTGTATGTACTACAGTGTGGGTTACTATCTGTCCATGCCAGCACACACAGCACACACCGGACATACAGCCCATACATGTACAACCTCTGCATCTCCCATCAACAGCCAACCATCGCCTGGCAGGTCAGGAGGTCTTCGAGTTCATCATGCATTTGTATAAGCCAATTTGTCCAGAATAGTGTGGGGTACTAAAAAAAAATGCCCCCTTAATAGGTGACATAATTTGTGTATGTGCCCCAAGTTGTGTGTGTCCAGTACCACAGAAAGAGAAAGTGGTTTGTGGACAGAGGACCCCCAGTCCCACACCACATACTACATCCAGCTTACCGCATGCAGGCTGCGGCACGGGCCTACAGCGCCAAGCTACCCTATACACTATACGGTAATTACACATAAACTTACACCGACGACTCACTCTAGTGAGTTTTGAGGTAGAATTCATTGAGGTACTAATATGTACTCGAGTCTAAACTGTAAATAGCACAGATAACCCGTTAGGATTACCGTTAAGGTATTCCGTATGGAGTAAAAACCTGCCAACTCATTTGATAATCAGTAGCAATATCCCCTATGATATCTGCAGTAGTCTATGACTAACTCGTTCCTCAGTGTAGAAAGTGGATATAGGTTTATGGTAGTAGCTCACTATATGTGGCACAGACTGCAGTGGAGGCTGGGATGTACAGTAATAAGAATGCCTCCTGCCGGCTATAACCCCGTGCAGTCCCACACGGCCTTATCTGCCTGTGAGAGCTAGAGTCCTCTCTGCTTGTTTGCCTGCGCAGCTAGATACCATCTTGATACAATCGTGGACTGTGAGAATCGTGATTTCAGGCCATCTAACAGACCTGTTCCCTCATTGTAAGAACGGGTCCACGTATACACCAATACGCTTAGAAATATGTATCATATCGGTATCAATGAGACAGCTGACTGCTATCTGTAAAGATGAGGTCATAATTAACCTTGGGACGCCATGGATCCACCTCTCAAGACCGATTATGAATGGAGATCATTTACACTATAGTGATTGTACTTGTCTTGGTGATCAATAAACACAAAACTTGAACTTGAACTTGATCTCCGGGAGCGGGCTGTGCTAGTGTCCCATAGCTTCCCCTATGGCGTTATTGTAACAATTATAAACTGTTATTCATCACCGTCTGTCAAAATGAGAGACGGTTAGATAGAAATTGCCTAAATTTGGGCGGTATTTTTGAGCAGTTCTGAATGACACAGTTCTGCATGACGAGGCCCTCAAGTACTCCCACCACTACAGTGGCCGACCTAACATGGCCCTTGATGTGACATGAATATCATGCAGGTTTTAGGTACTCCTCTTATCATTCCAAAAATGGTGTTAGTGGCCAGCACGTCACCCATTCCCTCCCCACCTGATGACGAGTCCATCTCTCTTCATCTATAGTTTGTCATGAATCTGCGTCCTTTATCTGGCATCATTATATTGATCATGATACATATTCCTGTGGCTGAAATCGCTCCTTTACAACAGAGAATCATACCTGAGTGCCTCAGTAGTATATTGTACTGAGGTACACGTAAACTGAGGTACCACAGTAGGCAATATGATGTATCATGCCAACACACAGTAGAGTTGAATAGTGGTCTCACCTGTCAAATAATACATGTAGTACCTATTAAGTATCAAACATGTAGATACATTACTCAGAGAACCTAGAGTTTCACCATTTTCTCGAACTGTTGAACCAAGTTATCGACTTTGAAAATGGCAATGGATTAAACAGGACTTGATCAGGAAATTCCCAACATTATAATTTGAATTACACATTAATAACTCAAGAGAACATAGAGGCAGGGCCCGGGCAGCACAAACGGATTAAACATGCGGCATCTGTGGGAGCGGAAAGTGTTGCGTGTGAGTGAATAACAAAGGGAAGCTTAACGTTTAATCTTTATATAGAAGAGTTTTGCCGTTATAATTACAGAAGCGGTACTTTTCCTGGAACCGTGCATTATCGGCTTAGACTTTGTCCACGTTGCATGCAATCCTCTGTGAAGGAAGTAACCTAAGCCTACATGCATCCTACACACTAGTCACTACGCATGCGCCATACGTTTCACAATACAATAATATAGCGTATTACATAGTTGGCAGCTAGCAGAGGAAAAGTAATCTGGCCTTTAGGTAGCTCATGCAGTTCTACAATATTATATAAGATGGTAGAAAAGTAGCTAAATGAGCCGCCATAGCCATATTAAAAGGAGAGAATAGAATAGCAGTGAAGGAAAAGTATATTGATACTTATTTATATTTTGATATCTGATTATCAGGTAGTGTTCTATCGATTCCAATGTCGAGATTTGATACATCTTACAGATAAAGGAGAATGCTTCCCGTTCATAGAGGCGTGGCTTTGGGTCGGAACAAAATACAATATACTGCTGACAAAGAATGGCTTCATCATGTGATATATAAATGTGATTTCCACCACATTGATCAGACAATAAACTCGGCTATAAATCACATTGTATCCTCGCGGACTCCTTTAGCTCATATCGTCTATCACAGATGACATCAACCTTGCAGTACTCGAATGCCAATAACGTATCACCAGAGACGTGGGTTTATTTGATGACCGTAGAACATGTAGATGGTATACACTAAAAGTACCCGTCAGTTGTACACATGAGGAACAGTGTTGACATGCGTGTTTCTAACCAACATACAATCAAGCCCAGACAAAGGGATACAGGAATAACCACATATACTTCAACGATGGAGACATCTATCTAGAACTACTCACTACTGCTGGGTATCATCTTAATATATCTATACATGTAGCCATCCGTCACATGCAACCGAGCATTATGCCCCTCCTTTGCCATTGACAGTATCAGGATATACATTCATATCTCAGGGTATTTTTCCTTATGGTCTCTCATCTCTACATGGACTCCAACATGTGCCAATCAATAAAGCCATTCCTTTCTGCATGCCACGGTGAGGACTGGTCGTCATGCTAATTGGCTGTGCACGTTTTTGGTGCTGGCTGCAGTGTGCTGGGACGGGGCTGTGTGGACAATAGGCACCTGTATTATTGATGTGCTGGAGGAGGGGCCCGGGAGGATGGGGCGGGGGGTGGGTGTAAGATAATGGGGCTGTCCGTGTACCTAGTGCTGGGTGTTAGAGCCATGCCTCCTGTCACCCCCCCCCCCCCCCCCCCCCCCAGGTATGTCTCCATGTGCAGCATGCAGCTTTATGGCTCATCGATCCCCGCCTATTGGATGTTTGCCCTCCCCGCCCGGCGCCAACCTCCTCCTGGGTCAGCCCGGCAACATCTCTTTAACCACCACATTAAACAACAGATTCCCATCTCAGCCTGCAGCTAGCCCCCCAGGGTGTCCTGACGGCCTGCAGGTAGCCCCCCCGGGGGGTGTCCTGACGGCCTGCAGGTAGCCCCCCGGGGGGTGTCCTGACGGCGTGCAGGTAGCCCCCCCGGGGGGTGTCCTGACGGCCTGTAGCTAGCCCCCCGGGGGGTGTCCTGACGGCCTGCAGGTAGCCCCCCAGGGGGTGTCCTGACGGCCTGCAGCTAGCCCCCCGGGGGGTGTCCTGACGGCCTGCAGGTAGCCCCCCCAGGGGGTGTCCTGACGGCCTGCAGCTAGCCCCCCCCGGGGGGGGGGGGGGGGTCCTGACGGCCTGCAGGTAGCCCCCGGGGTGTCCTGACGGCCTGCAGGTAGCCCCCAGGGGGTGTCCTGACGGCCTGCAGGTAGCCCCCAGGGGGTGTCCTGACGGCCTGCAGGCAGCCCCCCGGGGGGTGTCCTGACGGCCTGCAGGTAGCCCCCAGGGGGTGTCCTGACGGCCTGCAGGCAGCCCCCCAGGGGGTGTCCTGACGGCCTGCAGGCAGCCCCCCGGGGGGTGTCCTGACGGCCTGCAGGTAGCGCCCCCCCCCCCAGGGGGTTGTCCTGACGGCCTGCAGGTAGCCCCCCGGGGGGGGGTCCTGACGGCCTGCAGGCAGCCCCCCGGGGGTGTCCTGACGGCGTGCAGGTAGCCCCCCCCGGGGGGTGTCCTGACGGCCTGCAGGTAGCCCCCCCGCAGGTAGCCCCCCCGGGGGGTGTCCTGACGGCCTGCAGGCAGCCCCCCGGGGGTGTCCTGACGGCCTGCAGGTAGCCCCCCCGGGGGGGTGTCCTGACGGCCTGCAGGTAGCCCCCCCGGGGGGTGTCCTGACGGCCTGCAGGTAGCCCCCCCCCACCTGCAGGCCTGCAGGTAGCCCCCCGGGGGGGGGGTCCTGACGGCCTGCAGGCAGCCCCCCGGGGGTGTCCTGACGGCCTGCAGGTAGCCCCCCCGGGGGGTGTCCTGACGGCCTGCAGGTAGCCCCCCCCCGGGGGGTGTCCTGACGGCCTGCAGGTAGCCCCCCCCGGGGGGTGTCCTGACGGCCTGTAGCTAGCCCCCCGGGGGGTGTCCTGACGGCCTGCAGGTAGCCCCCCCCCCCCCCAGGGGGTGTCCTGACGGCCTGCAGGTAGCCCCCCCCCCGGGGGTGTCCTGACGGCCTGCAGGTAGCCCCCCCCCCCAGGGGGTGTCCCTGACGGCGTGCAGGTAGCCCCCCGGGGGGTGTCCTGACGGCCTGCAGGTAGCCCCCCCCCCCCCAGGGGGTGTCCTGACGGCGTGCAGGTAGCCCCCCCCGGGGG